>WMED01016581.1:0-13263 GCA_019650415.1 Pipa parva
TGAAGCAAGTTGGGAGGAGATGCTCATGCTGTGACTGTAATCAATCGGCTTTGTATAAGGTAAGTATTTTAACACTTCTCCTTTAACTATTCAACAAACAAACAAAAACTTCAAGATATGTTTTATCTAAAGCACCAAAATGAAAAAAAAAGGACTGGGCAACGTCTGTTAAACATCATGACTGCTATCAGTAGACAGACAGAAAGCAATACAATTCATGAATTTATCGTCATACTGTATAACATTTTGTACGAGTTCTGTACTTGAATAATAGCCATGCTAATCCAATATTTCCCTGTGTTAGCAAGACCCACAGTTTCTATAATATCACAAACCTTTCTGCTCCTTCTAAGGCAGCGGTTCTCAACCTGGGGGCCGAATGATGATTTGCCAGGGGTCGCCTAAGACCATTAGAAATTGTCACGGAATCCACGACAATATTCCCATTGTAAAGTTGCGACCGCTACAATTTTTTTTTTAAGTTGATACTGCAACAACATTCCCATAGGAATTTTCAGTGAAACTGCAACTAATTGAATAAATATAATGTCAAATTAAATCCCTATTACAAAATAACAAGGAGGGTTCTATCGGATAAAGACAAAGATTTGAAATGATTTGTGCTTTGTTTTTAACACAATGCAATGTTCAGTTTATATAACAAAATTTAGCCTTTCCAGATCCAGATCAATCAGAATGTACCGTATTCTAAAACAGATCAATCACCTCAAGCTATATAGGAAGAAATTATATGGTGGAAATCAAATACGTGAAACAAGATTGCAGTCCAATCCAATGAAACTAGTCTACATCAAACTATTCTCATTCAGGTTTTAAGAGTTACCAATGCTTCAATCAAACTAAATGCTGATAAAATCATTATACAGCCACCTCTATAAACCACGCTTCCACCAGATTTACTATCAGAATTAATGACAGAAATAGAAAGTGAATTCACCAATATACTAGTCTTTTTTACAGCATAATCTTGCTAATTTCACATTATCTTTTTTTCCCGCTGTGCACTCATACCTGCCATACTGTCATCTGTTAAATTAATTAACACAATATTCCATTCCAAATTAATTAAAACAATATTCCATTCCACTGGGCAGAGAAAACTTCACACTTGTCACAATCAGTGCAGACCTTTCTGTTCTAAGCATAGAAGGATCCCAGCAGTATATCAATTAACCCATCGGAAGACACAAAGTTCATGCAACTTTTACACTTCTATATCAAAATGTCTCCAAAGACAGCCAGTGTTCAGAATACATATCTAAGCAAGAATTTATAAATATTCACTCGATATTGGTTAATTACACATTTTGTTATAATCCATTTTTTATTTTTTTTTAATGAATTGAAATTCCATTTATTTACCCATAAGATATACTGGTGTCTGGAAGAGAATTTGGATCAAATCTGATATTTTTTTCAGTGAGTTTAATATGGTCCCGTAAAAAAAAAAAAAAAAAATAATAAAAAAATAAATTAAAGCAGTGCTTTACAAAGATTCATCATTCACTTCAGGGTCCCTGCCCCATGGAGCTTACAATCTAGTTTCTTTATTTAGTCACACATACAGATGTATGTCTTTTGTGGGTGGAAACCCACACAAGTGTGGGGAGATGATGAAGTCCAGGGTGGAATTGAACCCGGCGCCCAGCTCTGCAAGGCAGCAGTGCTAACCACCGAGCAACCACACTGCCCAAAAATAGTTATCAGAATTTTAGCCAGGTAGTTCCTACTTTGCGAGATACCCATTAGGATTCTCGTATAAATCTATACCATGAGTTTCATGGCAGTTTCAGATGATAATTTTTTACAGAGAGAAAATAGACATGATTTATAACCCTTTTGGACATAACCCTTAAATGTTAGCTGGTTTTATTTATTTTTTATTTATTTAGGCCTCCCTATACAGTTGTAAATGTAATCAGATGGAACTTTTAGCCTTTTAAACGAATGATTATTTACCTAGTAAAACTCATTGATTTATATATAAAGAATCATAAAACAAAGCATTATTTCAAGAAAGAAAATATAGAGGGGGCAGAGATATTAGATCATACACAGTACTCTGTGATGCAAACAAGAATCTAAAACAACAAAAGAAAATCACATTTTAGCCAACTACCCTTCACAACGTCAGACCGATATAAAAACCTACTGTTATCATGACATAAGAATCAGCTAACAGTCACTTTTAAATCAACTAGTGTCAGCTTGTAGCAATACTTTCGCTAAAGCATTCTCAAAAACATAACACGATTTTAAGGGTAATTATTATATATAGTATTCATTTCACTTTTTACATTTACATTTTTCTTAATACATACTCTAATATCTTTATGGACAAACAATACTTATAATATAAGAGTAACTTTATTAGACAAACAGTCAGACAGACAAGAAAAGGTAGCACTGTAACTTCATGGAACACAACACAGCATTAATTACCATTTGCAAAATCATGCCCATATTTCTTAACTGTATGTAGAGTACACTTTCCTATAACTTCTACTAAAATAAGCACACAGTTATTGTTTTTACCTGATAGATGCTCCATAACTGACAAGAGCAGTACCAGTTTCCATGACAACGCCATCCTTGGTCACTTGGGTCCGGAGTCCCTGTTTGTATGATTGTTAACAGATTTGACGTTTCTTCATTAAAGCTCAGCCTGTTGAGATGCAAGACGGGTCTCAGTTAGGAGGAGAGGGAAAAAACATCTGGTAATGATATGATAGTCAATTCAAAGGACAAGCAAGAGCCCTAAAGCAATTAAAAGCCTGATACCCTAAGCTATTAATGTAAAATATGAGCTGACACACAGAAATAAAAGATGTGATTAAAGATGTTCTTGTATTATTACAGCCAATACCTAAGAATAGTTTAATGTAATTCGGTATGCAGCCATATTCTGATCAACTTAAAAGCCTAACTTAGTTCTTTGATATCTTCCAATCAAAAGGCAGTATCAAACAATTACATGGTAGAGTTTTCAAATGGTATTGGTCTTCAAACAAGTAAACAATAAAAGAAAGCAATTAATGACGGAGTGATATGTGGATATACGAGCTTGCTTCTAATGAAAATATCATACTTGGTGGCTTCATCCTTTCTGCAACAGCTTATCTGTACCTCCACATGAATACAATTTAATTAATTATTACTACTAAATTACCAGTTTTATTATTATTTATTATACATCTTTTCTAACCGATTCAGTAGCACAATACTATAGCACTGTAAATTATCCACTGTTAGCATACTTTTCTTTACCATTCCTTTGGGGAAACAGAGTTTGCTATTGTCATGCATTTATTAACCTGCTTTTTCATTAAAAGCCCCATTATAACCCATGGAACGAAATACATTTCACTTATTGCATGAAAGAAATGGAGTTAGAAAGGGCCCATTCAGTGATGAGATTAGATTTTTAGTTAATAAGTTTATGATTCATTTCTAGATGAAACAATGATCAGCCTTCGGGGAGAACTTTAAACAACAAGGCAGTAATAAAAAGTGAAATGGTGTTATGTTACAAAAGGGAAAGTCTAGCCCAAACTGTGCTTGAAGATATATATATATAAGAATGTAAGATATCTATTAGTGCAACAGAAAATTCCAACAGATTTAAAAGGTTTTAAATAGAATAGACTCGTTTACAGCTTTTGCATATCTTAATCTCAATTCATGCTAATTATTCATAAACTAAGTAATATGCAAAGTTGGTTAATAGGGATGCATGCTAGCATAGGTCAGCATCAAAAGGCAGATCATTGTGGGACATGAGTCTGGAGACAACATAGCAACTGCATTATAAAAACTAGTTGGCAATTTTGATTGCATCTCTTTTCTACATACAGTTTTATACAAATGGATTAAGCAGTTCCGATTTTGTCAGAGGCAACAAGACTGATTTTGTGAATAGACAAAACTCATCAAAATATCAATGGGACATCACTAGTTTAACCACAGGATTGCAGTTAAATTTACTGGGATACATTGAGTTCTTCTACTACAAAACCTAAAAAGTTTAATGTCAATTTCAGCTAAAATTTATTTCTATTTAATTTCCCCAATTGATTCCCTTTTATTATTTTCATAATAATAAGCTTAGGAGGTAAGAGAAAAATGAATTAGGAATGAAGAATAGAATAACCAAAAAAAAAATCTAAGTATGAAAAAATGTTACCACCCATTAACCTTTAGGATACATTCTAAGGGTTAACTACAATGTAGGAAGTAAATACTGGGGGGTAAGTTGTAGACTGGTCCTTGAATTGTAAATTATGGCTCAAATGAAAATACAGTGTGATGAATAAGCATCAACTAACACATGCATAATAGAATACAGTTCATCTTGATAGATATAAATAATAAGTGCATAAACATATAAAAGGAAGGTATGGGGGTATTCAGTTTACCCAGGTAGTTTAATACTGGTGAGATTGATATCGATAACAAGTATGCATAACTGAGTGAGTCCCTAATCAGTGCCAGGTTTATGAAAATTAGGGCCCTTGAGAAGACTAAAAGCAGTGAACATTGCCTTGGTTCATCTGAAACTCTCCAGAGCATCCAAACAATCTGTCCACCCTTAAGGGGATAGGAGCGGCTAGTATATATGTTTTTGTAAGACTAAAAGCAGGCCCCAGTATTGCCTCCCCCAAACCATCCCTCAGTGCCCTCATCTTCAAGGGGGCCCACTCAACAGAGCGCAACTTCAAATTTAATAGCTCTACTTTTCTCCAGTGATAAAGATCACATGCTGAGCCAGCTATGGACTGGCTCTTTCTACTCGATCCTAGATGGTTCTTAATTCAGCTCCTGAGATAATCAGTGCTGGAGGAGAGCAGAGCAGGTATGTTTGCATTACTGTTCTGTTGAGTTCTACTAGGGGCACACTTGAAGACAGGAGCCTTGGGAACTTTTCCCCCTCCACATTCAATGCCAGACCTGTTCCTAATAATCTGTAAAAAAAAAAATACCATAGAACAATACCATTACCCATTAGAAACCATGGAAATCGTTATAGCTAAATGCTGTTAAGATGGCTAAACATAGAATGTTGTTGACACAGACTATGATAGAAGATTCTAAATCTTGCTGAGCATTGTGCAACAATTAAAAAGGCATGGTACATGTGTATTAAACTTGACTATTTGTGAGGCCAAGAACTTGGTAGTAAACATGGGCATCATAGCTCTGAAATATTGCAAAGCTGCCGAAACTAAGTAGGACAGGATTAGGTAGGATAATGTAAATAATAATGGTTTATTCTGCCTGAAATATGCCTTCAATTAAAGTAAAATACATAGAGGTGAGACCAGGAACAAGTTAAAAAGAAACAAAGTATTCACTCGCTGAATTATCCACCTTCCGATTTAGCATCAATACGAGGAAAATGAGGTTAACTCCATGTAATAGTCATGCAGGAACTATGGAGGCAGCAGAATGATCAGTCACAAAAATGTCTTCTAGTTAAAAAATAGTCATAAAAAATGAAGTTTTCTTCCATAGAAATGTATTTCATATGTGGATGCAAATCATTCAGTTAGCATTGGCCAGAGGTATTTGACTTAATCTATTGGTAAATAGAAAGTAAATTTAATAATTATCTAGAGCAGGGGTCTGAAACCTATGGCTCTCAAGCCATATGTGGCTCTTTTGATGGCTACATCTGGCTCTTTGACTGTAACGAGCGGTGCTCACATGCAAGCACTGCTTATTACAGTCTGCCAGCTAATCGCCAGCAAGCGCTGTAGAGACAAAGCTCTCTCAGCACTGCCGGGTTGCTAGCCAATCCCGAGTCACTGACATCACCAGCTTCCGATTTGCTAGCCAATCTGGAGCTGCTGATGTCACCTATGTGATGTCACATATGATGTTGGCAGCTCCGGATTCAAAAGGGCTGAGCAGAGCAGCACAATATATGGCTCTCTCAGCTAAAAAGGTTGCTGACCCATAATCTAGAGCAGTGATTTTCAACCGAGGTTCCGTGGAACCCAAGGGTTCCGCAAGGACAACCCAGGGGTTCCGCGACACACTGGTTGATCGGCATCATTACCCAGCTCATCAGAGAGATCGCATTGATCTCTCTCTGATGAGCCAGGTAATGATGCCGATACCTAATGATTCGATCTCTGTCCCTGCTAACAGTGATCTGACAGCGATCGCTGTTAGCATGGACAGAGACCGCATCATTAACCGGCTCATCAGAGAGAGATCGCAGCCTTGGATCCATCCTCTGTGACCTGTCGGGTATGTAGACATCAGTGACATCACACGCGTTATGCAATTTCTAGGGTTTCCGGGTTTCTAGGGGTTCCGCCAGAAATTTTATTACATCAAAGGGTTCCCCTAAAGAAAAAAGGTTGAAAAACACTGATCTAGAGTGATTGGCATGCCAATGGGTTGTATAGGCAGCATTTGATAACTGGGAAATAGTGGCAAGAGAAAACATGTAAAGCCCATATGGATTATATATATACTCAGCCATTTCTAATGTTAAAGTATTTGGATTCAGGAGATACAAATGAATTTATGTTGCTCAATCACTGAATGATAAAGTTATAGCAATTTGTAACTAGAGTTCAATTTCCATTGATTTTTTCACTAAAAGTGAAACTGCTCTATTCCTAAGTAGAGTTTGTCTTCCATCTATTTCCCATAAATAAAAAAAAGTCAAATACAAGGGCACAGCTGCAACGGGCATGTTAAAGGTCGGCATTTTAGAAGATGAGAATGACACCGATTCCATTTCTTCTATTTCACCAAATACACTATCAGCATTTCCATTTGACAGAGGAAGCTTCCTAAGACCCCTTTATAATGAAGGGAAAACTGAGTTTTTTTTTAAAAGGCCAGTTCAGGAAAAAATGTAACCTGTTTGATCGTCATCAACACTCCTAAATGGTCATATAGATTAAAGAACCACTACTCGGCTTCTAGATTTCGAAACAAACTCTATACTCAATTCAAATAGGAGGTTTATGTTTCATTTGTCTTCATGTGAATAAATAGTTAAAGAGAATTTAAATAATATTTTAAAGTCATTTTTTTTTTAACAAGAACAGCTTACATTTCTTTAATTAGCTTCACAGCTCATTTCTATTTTGTTACTGAAAAATGAACATAACATCCCTTGAAGAAAGAAAATTGAATTCTACCATTTTACAGGTTTGATTTTACAAAGTATTATCAATATAGCATTAATCTTAGTAGTTACTTCCAATTCTAGCTTTATGTGGGGATGTAGGGGATGATGTAGGGACAACACTTGGTAAAAGGAAGCTGAAACAGTAGTGTTTTCACTTTCACCCAATAAAGGGTTGCAGCCCAGCTGTGTATGCGTGGGTTCTTCCTTTCTATGATTGTGAGTATACTTTGTGAGACTTCATGGTTCTCCAACGAAGGAGCCTGCCCTTTATTAGAAACTACATTACTCATCTCAGACCCAGGGAGAACCTGTATACTATATGATATAAGGAAACATGCACATATTTTTTGTGAATCTGCAGATGTTAGATTTATACCACTTCAAATGCAGCTCTGTAGTTGAAGGTTAAGTAAACCCTGGCTATAAAGAAAACTCTATTTATCTATTTTCAAGTAATATAATGATGATAAGAAACTTCTGACTCATCTATTAATTTATCAGAGCTCAATATCCTCCAGTAGCTGCTCTTTCCCTCTGAACAACTTTCTTGCATAGGAACTGCAAGCATGTAGCCACGCCCATTCCTCTCCCTGGCTTTTCTCTCAACAGCTGACCACACAGACAGTTGGACAGCTCTTATTTGTGCATGTGTAATGTTATAAACAGATTTTTTAGCTAAGGAGAGGGGGAGTGGTTTTCCTGAGTCAAAACTGAAGTTGGCTATATTGGATATTTATAGCTCACACTTTTTCCAGGTGTCCCGCCAACACCGCAGTAGTCCAATTCCAACAAAACAAGGAGGGAAAAAGGAGCAGAAAAGGCAGAAATATGCCGCAAAACTTTATTGTTGTCACTACATTTTCGGGCTACACAGTCCTTTTCTCAAGTGTCTATTGAGTGATGTCACTCAGAGGGCGGGGCTTATCAGCACTGCACAGGAAGAGTCTGTACACAGAATGGGAGGGGGAGCAGGGTTGTTTAAAGAAGAGGCAAGTACTACTGATACCAAAATCATTTTTACATTTTAATGTTTAATGTTTATAGTTGGCATTCTATATGTATACATGTCATATATAAATAATGTTTTATCCAAACTGCATTCTGGACTTTTGTTAGTTTGGAAATTTACAGGTGACCTTGAATATCTGTCTGGATATTGTTTGGACATGCTGTAGAATATTGGGGAGACTCCCCTAGGAATAGAAAGACTCCCCTATGAATTGACCATTTTTCACCCCCCTAAAACTAGATCTGACCGGAGTTAACGTAACATTATTTTCCATGAAATTCTTCAAAGATTTCGTGGTAATAAACTCAGAAAAGACAAATCAGGCTTCTCAGAGTTTATTCAGTTTCGCCCATAGTGTTCACAAATGTATTCACTACAGATGAATTTACTCCTTATCATTCCGCAGTATAAAAAATGTCACTAAACATCTACTTTTAAGTGAGTTCGCAGGTCTCCATAAAGACCAATATATTTCTGCATTTCACTTAATATCAAACACACAGTGGCATTTATAACACTTATCACACACAGCTATGAACAACCAAGAAAGTCACTTTCACGTTATATTTGGATTTCAGGTATAAAATGACATTCTTGTGACAATATTTCTAAATTCAGTGCTATAGATAAAGATCTAAAAGCTCTAAAATATGGCAGACATGTGTCTAGGAGAAATGTTTGAGCATGAATTAAGTAAAAATCAAGATTGACTGGTTCTTTATTGATTTTCTGAGCGGTTATCTACAGAATAATATGTGATATGTCCCTGATACAGTGGTAATCCTTCACTAGCAAATGTACTAATAAATGAAACCTAATGATCTCTTTATTGATTCCAGGATAATCATTCACAGCTTGACAGCATTTTGACTTTATATAGAAGTTGTAGGAAAAGAAACTTTTCGGGAGTTAGAAAAATCTTTCCAAAAGTTAAAAAGAAACAACGTTTTTTTTTTCTTTTTCCGAAGAAAAGCGGACGGCAACTTCCCAGCAAAATCTGAGAAATAATGGGAAGATTTTGAGAGGTGAAGTCTTCTTGACAGACAGGTGTTTCTGTACTGAACATAAACTTACTATAGACTGCAGTGACCTACAACTGATAGGGTCAGACTGTGTATAAAAAGTAAGTCCCAAGTCTAAATGATTTACTAGAAGATGATGTCGGTCAGAGCTGATCCCTACTTGACCATGGGTTCCTTCTTTTGGTTTTGAGTGTTGCTGTATATGGAAGTGTATGTAAATTTCACAATGAAATACAAATTTGCTACCAATGACAAAACAAATTAGAACATGCATCGAAATCATTGCAGGCATCTCTTCAAAACACAAAAAGATATTCTGGCATTGCACACAGACTACAGAATATTACAGAGAAATATTAAAGGGATATTAAAAATTGTTTGGTATTATGGAAAATCTACCCAGAATAAAATGAAGAAACCATTATTTTAGCATCATGCTGACATAGCTAAGATAAGTCCCATTTTAACTGCAGGTCCTATAGAAAAGCTATTTGATAACACATTGTGATATCATAATTAGTTGTGTCAAATAACAAAATAAGATTTGTTGGCTTTGCTAAGATTGACTCTGCTATATCTGTAACTATAAGACTTCTGATAAAAGAAGATGTCCACCCATTTATTAATATAAATTTCCGGTAATATATCTAATAGAATACTAAGCAGTCTTAAATGATGGTGGGATTGTGGTTCAAACTATCTAAAGCAGTTCCTCTCAGTGACTCCTTTGTAGGAAACAAACTTCCCTAAACCATAGGCACCAGATGAAACAAACTCCTCTTCCCTAATCAACCTTCTTTAAGGGATTAACCTAAAGGGCAGAGGATTAGGCTTTTTTTAAATCGCATGTGTTGGTCCTTATTCTTGTTTTATTTCATGTAGTCTGACAAAAAGTACAGGTTTTTATATAGTCCAGGTCACCTGACAATGGGAGTTCCCCAGCCAAAATCTCAGAACATGCCTTCAGGTACAACCCCTGACCACTAGGTGCCTTCATAATCTCCAGTTTTCTACCTTTTTCCTTCTGTTGCATTGTCATCAACCATGATTAATAAAAGAAAAAGAACTTTGGGAGGAGAGTATTGCAGAAATATTTTACTATAGTCATTCACAAGAATGAATGACAATGTATAAATAAATGATGAACCAAATGTCCAGCTACAAAGCCAAGGTTCCAATTCCTTATTCAGGAAAACTCATACAACTGTTACAGGACCATCTCCATAGAGAATAATGGGTTTTTACCAGCCTAAAGCAGGTAAACACTGGTTGAAAAAAAAAATTGGTCAGAACCAATGGGGTAAATAAATACCCCAAAATATCAATACTGGCAATACTGATATATTAGTGCTATTTAATCAGATTTTACTAGTCATTAAAAAGTAAAAAAAACAAAGTTTGAGTTTTATAAATACGCCCCATCTGACAAATATGAATCCATGAAAGAAACCAAAAACAAATTGTAAGCTATTCTATACGATGGTGACCTCAACAGAACACATCATGACTCATGACCGTCATGACCACACAAGCTTTAAACCAATTAGTCCAGTTTAGTCATGGTTTAACGCCAATACATACAATTATCAAAATGCATAGTGTAACACTACCCTTATGTCCAAAAATGCAGAACAGAAACATAGGGATTATTCACTAAAGTCTGAATTGTTGTGTTTAGGTGCAAATCCACCAGATAAAGACAGTCGCAATAATCTGCTACTGTCACAGTCACGTCTTTATAATGAGAATATTTCCACAGTCGTGACTTTATTATGGGAAAATTGTCGTGACTTTACAATGGGGAAATTGTAGCGGATTTGCTATGGGAATCAGCTGTTTGCAAATTCAACAATCGAATTCGCACCTTAGTGATTAACTTCCATAGACTGTACAAACGGTATGCACATTCACCAATATTAAAGTGTATTAAATTGTTTTTCCCGCAATTAGCCAATCGTTAGTGCATCTTTGTGCAATCAAGGCGTTTGCTGGTATTTTTGGAAACCGTTATCCATATGTTTATATGAAATGAAAGACTAATTATAATTTAGTGAACATCTTTTGCAATAATCACAGCAATAAGATGAATATCTGTATGAACTGACAGTTTTATATAAAAAAGAGGGTTTATCATAATAAATCATAATAATAAAAGCATTCTTCTATAGATTCAAATCCAGGATTAATTAAGGTTTACAGACTTTTTACATATTTTTGTTCCAGTTGTTTGCTTTACTATGTTATTTAAAAGAAAAAAGGAAAAAGTCCAGTCTAATTATAAATAGTGTTAATCTCTGCTATTCCTGCTCTGCATATTTGCATTTATATAACACATAAATTGGGAGTTGCTTTATTGCTTAAAAGTAATTTCACACATGGTGATTCATGTACATTTTGTTGCCTCTACTTTTGTTAAAGGGGTAGCCCGCCTTGGCATGAACTTTTATTATACTGGAGATAATGACATTCTATAAAGGTTGCAATTGGTCTTTAGTTTGTATTTGTTGTGTTTTGAACATTTATTGTGCAACATTCCGAAATGTTTTCATATATCTTTTTTTTAGCTTATCAGTTAATCTGAGACTCAGAGCTTTATCCCAAAAAAAAGTTTGAATAATCACATAAAGATGAAAATTCTCATTTATTGGTCACTTCACTGTGTTCAATTGGTAATGATACTCTGCGATGTGGTGAATATGTGACTGGTTATGTATATGGGTGTATATGGTATGGAGAATATGGCGACTATGACAGTCGTGGCCTTACAGAGCACTTCGCATCACTTTGCGTGCACACGCACATGTAATTTGACTATTCAGTGAGAGACGGATTCTGTTGATGGAGCCAATTCGAGTAGTTGTACTGCTCCAAATTCACCCATTTGACTTCACCACATCAGAGTAAGGAGACCATTCAAAAGTGATAATGATATGACTATGACTTAATAACAACAGAACTAGGGACAATGTGACATATACATTCACTTATATACAGTTAAGGATATACTGAAGTTGATGTCAATGAACTTCACTGGGGGAATTTACATTAGTTTGCATGACATACTGTGGTCTTTCTGATCAGTTCTACTTTTTCACTTTCTTAGCATCCCTGCATTCTGTTACAGTTCACCTGTCCCTTCCACTTCCTGTGTCAAAGTAGCACATTTGTTAAGTAGTGAATTAGGGGGTTGATGGCAAGGCTCCTGCAGTCTCTCTATGAAAAAAAAATGCGTCCAAAGCTATTCACTTCTTTACTACAGGAATCCACCACTTCTGGGGTTATTAACTAAAGGAACTGTTGCGTATAGATGTGAATTCTCCAGATAAAGACAGTTGCAATAGGCTGCTACCGTCAGAGTCACGTCTTTATAATGAGAATATTGTCGCAGTTGCGACTTTATTATGGGAAAATTGTCGCAATCTTAACATGAAAAAATTGTTGCGACTTTACAATGGGGAAATTGTAGTGGATTTACTATGGGAATCCGCTGTTTGCAAATTCAACAGTCGAATTCACACCTTAGTGAATAACCCCCTAGTGAATAAGGGATAGAGAATTTGCAAACTGTAAAATTTCAGATCCCCAAAAGTGACACAAATTCATTTTACAGTCGTTTAAGCCCCTTTGTGACAATTCACACATATGGGGGTAATTCAGGAACGATCCAAATCGGGAACGCACTCCCTGGTCTCCTGCAAACAGAGATCAGCGAACACTTTAAAGGTACTTCAGCTCGACGAGGAAACTCGAGTGGTTGCAAGGTGAGATCGAACTTACCTTGCAAAGCTTCTCACAACTTCGCCGAGTCAGGAACACGCTCCCTGGTCTCCTGCAAGTGAAGATCAGCGAACGCTTTAAAGGTACTTTGGCTCACCTCACAACCACTCGAGTTGCCTCGCTGAGCCGAAGTACCTTTAAAGCGTTCTCTGATCTCCGTTTAATACAATTTTTTACTTTTTTATAATTATCCTCCTTAGACAGACAGATATATAGATAGTTACAGATAGATACAGATAGATAGTTACAGATAGAGATAGATAGATAGATAGATAGATAGATAG
>WMED01016582.1:0-13262 GCA_019650415.1 Pipa parva
GTTGTGGTTGACACAAGAGGTTGGAGGTCCCTGCCCCGTAGAGCTTACAATCTAAGTGAGTTTCTGAGACAGATGTAGATGTGAGATGACAAACAAATTAATTTGAGTTTTATATAGTTCTTTTTAAAATATATCTCCTAAACTAAAACAAGTTTCAGCATATTGTTAGTAGTAGTACTCACCAGCCTCTCTGTCTTCCTCCTCCAGTAGATCAGTGTCAGCATCTGTATCTGTCTACATCAGCGGTTCTCAACCTGTGGGTCGCGACCCCGGCGGGGGTCGCATGACCGACTCATGGGCGTCGAGAACCACTGCGGCACCCGGAAGCAGCCGCAGGACCCTCCTTATAAGGGTTCCTGCAGGGTGACGTTGGCTGAACTTCACCACATGACACGCGTACGTGATGACGTTCGGCTGAAACATCATCAAGCGGTGCGCGGTGATGTCAGCGCCAGGGGTCGCGACCCACAAAAGGTTGAGAACCGCTGGTCTACATCATCTCATATGTGCGTCAGTTGCCATCTACTTCATCATGCTACTGCTACAGTCAGATTCCTACCATTTGCCTTTAAAGGTCAAACAGTTCCTAGCTTCTGCAGCTGATCGTAGGATTTCATTCATTGTTCCTGGGTGCTTTTGTTATTCTTGATATTCCGTGGACCTGACCTTGGCCTTTTCCTGGATTCTGCTTGTCTTTTGCCTACCCTGACTTCTTCCTCAGATTCCTTGACTATTCCTGTTTGCTGCCTGCCCTGATCCTTGCTTTGTGTTGCGACTATGAATACTCCTTCTGCCTGGTTTATCTGTGGTTCCTAGTACCACCAGTGGACTGGTATCCTAGTTGCTGCAACCTGAAAACTTCCCAGCAGCAAGGACCATACCTCCTTGTGGGGGTTAAGGTCAAAAACAGGGGCTTCTTAGACTCTGTACCCTAGGAACAAGTTGTGCCAAGTCTGTTGTGGTACAGTACAGTTGCCTCTACTGTCTGGCTGCCACCTCCTACTTCTCCCATCCAGCCAAGCTCAGGATTCCTGACACATATACAGTCTGTGTATAACTTTTTATAATCACATCAGCAGATTCTTAAAAGGGAGCTAATATCACAGGCTGACAAACATGATACATGCCGGCCAGCCTGTGCCTAACTAAACAGTCCCCTTAGGTCAGCTAACTGGCTTACCCTAAGGCTGTCCTCCACTTTACACTGAAACAACCTGTACATTTACAGTCGGGGACTGTGCCATAGATGCAGCACAAAGAGCAGCTGACTGACTGAAGGGTGGATATTGCTAAGCCCTTTTCTTGCCCATGAACATTGCAATGATCCTTTATGGATTGTGAAAATAAAAAGAATAAAAATTGAGTTAAATTTATGTATTCTGTAAAGAGATGGCTCGTTATTATTACTGATTATTGGTACTGTAAATAATAAGTACATGGTATACAAACTTTGCCATACAATAATGTATAATAATGTAAAGCAACAGGTGTTTAATATAATTAATAAATGATATGTTGATCATTAACCAGAAACTGTAACTTCAGCCTCACCTTTTACTATCAAGAATGAAATAGTTGTGAAAACAAACTTTCTATGCATTTGAGATGGAGGGAAGATCTGTTCTTTTTTCAAACTTTGTAAAATCAGCTGAACATGGACTATAACTACCAGGATTCTCAATTGCCTTTTGAAGCTAGAGTTGTCATTACTGAGAGATTTATACAAATAAGTCTAAAATTGTGCCCTTTTCCATCCGTTTTCTTATCATTCATTAAATGAATAAACGCAGAAAACATTCTATGGAGACTGATTATCACTTTCTCACAATTGCTGCCAGACTTTGATTTAATGATTATTTCTTCATGTCTACTGTAACTGAAACTGTGCAGGAGAGTCGCTGTCTATCTTTGCTTCTGGTATATGTTAGAGGTACTTAAATGCTGAATGTCATGATTACCTTTGGAATTTTTCATTTTTTTTAAAACAAGTTTTGTGTTCAATCTATAATTAATTTTCCTGCATTTCCTCATTCCTAAATTCTTCCATGTAGCTCTGACTAATTCCATTTTTGTGTTAATCAATCAAATCATCTTTTCTTTCAATAAATAAATCAAATCTCATCTTTTCAGATGAGATGACCTGATGAAGGCTGGTTTATCCCACCGAAACGTTGTGTTATGTGAGTTTGCACATTAAAGAACACTGTTGGAATTCTGGTCATTCATCATTTTTTTTCTATACAAATTTTTTTCTATACGGACAGATAAAGATAAATCCAGAGTACAATACACATCATTTGATAAAGATATAGAACTAGTCAGGTTATGTGGCTATCAATCACTACAGCCAAACCAGACATAAAATAAGCTTTTAGACTTCCCCCAGTTCACTTGATTTCTAACAAATGCTTGGCTGCTGAGTCAAAGAAATATATATAGTGGATATTTTACTTGACAATGGGATGCTCTAAATCATGTCACTACTTTGAAGCATTTAGTCCATTTGTTGAATGGGTCATCCAGCAGAAAACAGGCCTTACACAAACTATTCATTAATTGTTTCTTAATCGTTGTCCCACAAAACCCTGACTATTGTGACTATCTTCTATGTCCTCTATGTCCCTTCAAAGATAAATGGTAGGTCACAAAAATAAGATAACCTTTCTGGGTATAGAAATATGACATGGAATTCTGCCTACCCTCAAAAGCGAAGCGGGCAATCAGTGCAAAAAGCTAACTTTTGAAAAAAATACAATTTCCCCTTAGGTCACCTGGTCTTTGCAATAAGAGTAATATGTATGGGCTGAGTTTTCTGTTGCAGGCTTTCTTTATCTACCAAGGGAGTTAAGGCCCCACCTCACCACATCAGGATAACAAAATCCATAAAAATGTCTTAAAAGGGCGGCAATCACTCATGTCTAACTATAATGGCAGGTCATGTTTGGCAGGACCTCAAAACATCAACTCCAGACTTCTAACTCCTCACAGATGCAGCAGGTAGCATAGGGATGGGAGCCTTATTACAATGTAGAGGGTTTGCTGAGAGATTGCCCCAGTCGGGGATCGAGTATTAGCAATCTTCCCATACCAGAGCTTTTCACAATCTATACAGCAATAATGACATGGGAAAACAAATTAATCAACAAGCACACAATATTTTGGCGTGATAACATGGGGACAGTAAACATAAAAAACTGACAAACCTCTACATCATACCCCCATGGTACAAGTCATATTCCCACTAGTGTTAGAACACCTAAACCTCAACGTATGATTTAAAGCAAAACACATACCAGGGCTTAATAACCGTATAGCCGATGCCTTATCCGAATTTCAACTCCAGAAATTCCAACAACTTGCGCTACTAGCCGAACTAAGAACTAAGGGGCCAACCTGTAACAGCATCCTTATGGAACATCATTACAGTCAGCTAGCAACATTAATGATGAGATCCCTGACACCCTTTACCAGACAGGCATACATACGGATTGGGATGGCATGGTTAACCATGTCCGTAGCGGGTCCAGGTCTTTCCAATCACCACTCCATAATAATAAAAACTAAAAATTACCTATAATCACTAATAGCAATCGGAGTTACAGGGAATACAGTACAAGAAGTATATCAGCATTCGCCTTTTATTTCAACAATTGTCTTGGCCAGACATAACAAAAGAATTATGCATCAAGCACATAGTGAAAGGATGGAGGCGCTGCAAATCAGTAGAGGATAATAGAAAACTCATCTCTTTTAATATGCTAAGAAAAACCTGTCAAACGACAAGCGCCATATGCAGCAATGCTTACGAGATTTCATTAAATAAAGTGGCTTTCACCATAGCAATTTAGGGCTTTCAGGGTAGGAGACCTGGTGTCACCATCCACAAATAAGCCAGGTGGTATCTGTTGGGAGAACTCAGTAATAACCAATAGCACAGCAAAATATAAAATAAACCATCCCAAAACTGATCAACAAGGGAAAGGAAACTGTAACACTAAGAACAATGGGAGTCTGACTCTGCCCATCAAAACAGCTATCCACTTTCTATAAAATGAAAGGAACCCACCATGACCCCCTTTTCTGTCATGGTGACAATTCCTTTATTTTTGTCTATCAATTCAGGGTCATATAAAAAGAATACCTATTAGCAGCAGGCTTTCCCATGAATACTTTGGAACACATCCACTACACATAAGGGCAACTTCAGAAGCTAATAGAATAGGTTTCACTGAACAAGGTGTAAAAAAAAAAAATCAATGGTCCCCCAACCGCTTCAAAGGCTACATACGACTCTACTTCCTATTAAATTAACAAACTACTCATTTCCAGGATTCACACTGGCCTACGTTTCGATTTTGGGCTACTATTTCGTGCATTGGGCTCCAAAGAAGGCAACAATCAGACCTTATGGACCAGCATTGGGTGTCCCCGCTGATATGGCAAAAAATAGATGGAGGGTCATTAGGGGTTATCATGGCATCAAATATTATCAGAGGTATGCCAGCTATGTTATAGGGCTAAAGACCCAGATATTATGCTGGTACGTGCTGGGGGTAATGAATTAGGGAGAAAAAGGAACACTGGCCTGATCAAACAGAAAAAACAGGATCTATTCACATGTACAGTCATGGTATTGTCATTGTATGGTCCGATATAGTCGCTAGGAAGTTTTTGGAGAGGAGCAGAAAAATCCTAAAGCAATCGATAGATGAGAATAAAATTAAACGTAGCCATATCATCATTTGGAAAAAGCATTGCTGGGTTGGTGATAAGACAGAAAGAATGGGAAAATGGTAACTCAGCACTATTAAGGAAAGATGGTGTCCATTTCAATGGAATTTGTTTGGATATTCTAAACATTAAGTTCCAAAATGGAATGTAAGGTGCTTTGTCAGTGCTGGAGTGTAAATCCATCTGAAAGAACAGTTGGATTTTCGGTGGAGGGTTTTTAGTACTGACATTGCAAAGTTTTTCTATATATGGCGAGTTATGACTACTATGGAAGGGTGCCAGTAACTCATGGCTTGGTTTTCCTGCACAGATAGTCGGAGACTCCTGGTTGATAAAGGTTGAATACGCAACCTTGGGCTACTGTCAGTTTGTATGTGCTTGAAATTCATTTGAAGTTTTTGAAATTCCCAATAAAGCTGTGGCCAACTTTCCACCAATACAGTTGTAAGCATGGTTATTGCTATATCCAGGTTAACCAGTATAAGCATCAAAGGTCTGCCCACTAGTTTTCCATGAAATATTTAACCATCCAGCATTCCTACCTGTCTACAAGGGTGATTACAGTTATATTAGTTTGTGTGGGATAATTAGTACAACTGTATACAATCTGGCTATGTTTGTGTATACTGAAAGGTATGTACAATGATTGATTGCCCAAGAACAAAACTAATAGATTGCTTATTGATTTGGCCTGTCTGTTGCAGTTGAACAAAGTTAGAGGAGACAAGTATTTTTTTTAAATCTTAAGGATTTAAGACTGTTTATTCTGGGAAGATAACAATGTAATCTCATTAACACTGAATAAACACAAACTGTGGTGTTCTACAAAACCATGATGTTTTCCATCTCTGTGCTTTTACCACTAGAATGTGCAATGATTATTCATATGATTGTGGCTAAATGCAACATGTTGTCTTGTTACCCTATTCCAGTGAATTTTGCCTCAACTTTTACATCTAGGGGGGAATTCACCATTGTGAGAAGTGAGCTCCGAATCCTTCGCCTCACTTTGCACAGACTGATATGCGCTCGCTGATGTCCTTCACACAGATATCAGCGAACGCTTTAAAGCGATTCCAGTCTCGGCGAAACCAAAAGAGTCACCTCGCCGAGACTGGAATCCCTTTAAAGTGTTCGCTGATGTCCACGTGTAGGACATCAGCGAGCGCATAACAGTCAGTGCGAAGTGAGGCGAAGGATCCGCACCTCACTTCGCACTATCGTGAATTCCCCACTTAATCTAGGCAAATACAGGGGTTGGACAATGAAACTGAAACACGTGTCATTTTAGTGTGGGAGGTTTCATGGCTAAATTGGACCAGCCTGGTGGCCAATCTTCATTAATTGCATATAAGAGCAGAGTGTGAACGTTCAATTAGCAGGGTAAGAGCACAGTTTTGCTCAAAATATTGCAAAACACACAACATTATGTGTGACATGCCACAGTTCAAAAGAAGACAAATTGTTGGTGCATGTCTTGCTGACGCATCTGTGACCAAGACAGCAAGTCTTTGTGATGTATCAAGAGCCATGGTGTCCAGGGTAATGTCAGCATACCACCAAGAAGGAAGAAACACATCCAACAGGATTAACTGTGGACACAAGAGGAAGCTGTCTGAAAGGGATGTTCGGGTGCTAACCCGGATTGTATCCAAAAAACATAAATCCACAGCTGCCCAAATTATGTATAAAGACAGTATATACACAGTATATACATATACATGATTTGGGCAGCTGTTGTTTTATGTTTTTATGTTTGATATGTTATACCAATTGCAGATGCTATTCTGGATCACTCCTTAGTGAACACTAAAGTGTATATGTGCTGGACAAACCATTCTACAGCTTTCTGGAGTGTTTCTGGAGTGTTTCATACCACTAAAACAGTAACAAGGCTACAAGGTAGCAGAAGATGAACACAGTAGATGGATGCCTGCAGATTAGCTTTTATATGTGATGATTATGTTTCAGACACACACCCTTTTCCAGGTGCATAAACATTTATCATTTTGTAATACTGAAGGGAAATTAATGCAGTTCTGTAATGTATTCTAAACCAATTCATGCTTAATTTAAAAGCATAAGAAACATTCAGGCTAATAATAATGTACCTTATACACAGGGTTTATTGTAATATTGTCAAAGGTGCACAAACCCAACGCCAGTTAAGACTATAGAGTAACCCCTGGAGCTAGACCTCTTTATACTCCTTGGTAAGCCATTTCCCTTGGAACAGCAGCCTTTTGCATGCTCAATCGGTACTTCTTAGGGATGGAGACAATGTAGGTTAACAGGAGGTCAAATGTCAAATAAATCTGTTAGCACATAGTATGCAACTAAAAGGGATATTTGGACAATTCTACTCCTTTAACACCAAAATGTTCATACTGCAAGGTTGATAATAATTTAGTTCAGCAGTGCTCCACAGGGCATCCTGCAATATGCGGCTATTTAATAATCAGAAAACAAAAGCATAAACATGTTCAGCCTTATGAAAAAAATCAGTGGAAATGTGCAAAATAGTCTGACTAAAAATGCATTATATATTTGTCAATTTATATAAAAATTCTAGCCAAATATTTATTTAGAAGTAAACGTCTTTAATAAATGTCCTCTGCCTTAGAAAAATGTTGTTTAATAAATCTGTTGTAATCCACCTCCTTTGCTCATATTCCATCACCTTTTCTACCAAGCAATGAGGCCTCATGATGTGGCTTAGGGGTGCATAAGAAGTTCTTGGGTGGGTAAATTCTAGCACTGCAGTTTCCATGTCTCACAGTCAGGAAAGTTCTTCATGTGTAGAAATTTCTTTGGGACACAGAAGACTGGAGATTCAGCCAGGAGATTGGCCTGTCTACGATACAATGAGCAGATTAGGTAATTTTTTTAACAGCTAGTGCAAGTGAGGATCATCCTGATGCTTTCATCATGAGTGCTCATATAGTCCTCAAAGAAAAGCCAGGGTGGTTTTGCCATGATTTTTGATTTATCATGCTTAAAAGAGGGTTCAGGGTTTTATACACTTTCTTTGATTAATATTTCTAATATTTCTATTTAGTACTTGAGGCTGCTCTTGCCCATGAACCCCAATTTAGGGGGTAATTCAGAATATACAAAACTTACCCTCCAATGGTTCTCCTCTGTTCGCAGACATTGTTATGTGCTCGCTGATGTGCTGCACGCGGACATCAGTGAACGCTTTAAAGGGATTCCAGTCTCAGCAAGGCTCACGAGGCTCAACTCAAGTTGCCTCGCAAGACTGGAATCCCTTTAAAGTGTTTGCTGATGTCCGTGCGCAGCACATCAGCAAACGCATAACAGTGTCAGTGAACAGAGGCGAAGCATCGGAGGGTAAGTTCGGAGTATGCTGAATTACCTCCTTAATGTTTTGGGATGCTTTATTGATGATTAATTCTTTATGGATATTCCAATAGGATACTTGATTTCCTGTGCCTGCTTTAAGGTGTTCAGTGCATTCTTGCAAAGGGTTCGTTGGGCAGACTGAGGATGGTAAATTTGATTATTCACTAACTGGATGAGTTTTATTTTGGAGATCATATGATTCCAAACTGTGTGCTCTGGTTCTCCAGACTATGAGAATATGGTGGTCATATGTGAGTGCTTTGAGGTCTTTTAGTCATCAGAAAAAACAGAGGGTTGTCCTTGGTATTAAAGTTTCTGGGAATAGAGACTAACAAAGTAAGTCACACTTAAATAATTACAATCCCTGTTAGGAAATCTTTTGAATGTAGGATCATACTAATCAGATTTCTTTTGCTGGACACTGGCTTTAGTTATAGGGGTGAGGACTAATTGCTACAATACTTCATCAGATTAAATAGGAAAACCAGTAAGATCTTAGGGTAGAAAAATAATATTTTATCCACTTTCACAGCCTAATTCACCATTGTGCTAAGTGAGCTGCGAAGCCTTCGGCTCACTTTGCACATGGTGTTATGCGCCCACTGATGTCCTGCATGTGGACATCAGCGAGCGCATTAAAGGAATTTCAGTCTCAGCGAGAGCACTCGAGTCTCCTCGCCAGGACTGGAATCCCTTTAATGCGCTCGCTGATGTCCGCATGCAGGACATCAGCGGGCGCATAATACCATTTGCAAAGTGAGCCGAAGTCTTCGCAGCTCACTTCGCACAATGGTGAATTAGGCTGTCAGTGTCAGGTAATATTTTTTAAACCGATCCATTTCCAGTATGAATCTTTGTCTACAAAGCAGATTTTTAGCAGATTGTTTGAGTGAAATTTGATAACTGATCATGCCTTTCTGATTGTAATGACCTTGGAGGTTTGAGAGATCAAATACTTAATAAAATCCCAGTCTTTCATTCTGGAAGTGGTTTCTGTAATTTACAATCTGTCTACTTCTGCAGAACATATAATCTCTCTAATCAGACAATTGGTCCTGCTGTTTACAGATTAATGTGCATTTCAAGGCTAGTCATTTTTCCTTGCGATGCCACCAAAATTGCTGACTCTTTCTCTTGATTCCAGTGAAACAGATTTTGCAAGCTGACCCTCCTGACAGAAAAGAGGGTAGTGTTCGTGTCCACAGGCACCTCAGAATCTTGTGTGGGAGGTATGATGGACTGGGTCATTGGTAGCATAACCGGAAGGACATATTAGTTTGGCAGCTGTCAGTTAGCATTGGAAATTGAATGTTAGTGAATGTTTTGTTAAAAACAGTCAAACTGTCCTTTATATTTAAAATTCTAGGTTTCAGAGACAACACAAAATTATTTTTGATAAACAGGGTGTAAGTGGCCATTACTACTTATATGTAGATTTTTTTGAAAAGCACTTCAGGGCCTGAGGCTGAGTTATTCCGAATTTGGTTTGCATGTTTTTAGTATTGGGGTCACAATGAAAAGGCAGCACACTGGGGCTTACAGAAGGATTTGATTAAGAGTATTAGGCATTAAAAATCATGGTGTTTTCAGTCTTACATCAATTATGAGGTAGTTATTAATTTGGATTGCAATCAATTATTTTATGGAGAATTGGAGAGTAACACCATGGGGATTAACAGTATGCAAATGTATGTTATTCTGTGACTGTGAATTGTTTGTTATGGTTTAATAAAGCTTTTTCTAGAATCATTTAGCAAAAAAAAAAAAAAAAGTCATGCATTTTAATTGAATCATAGGAATTTAGATAGTAATGCAAGAATCAAGTCTTCTTCTTTTTGCTTCCTCCTGCAGATGAGTGTTTCTAGGACAATTAGCAACAGTAAAACTAGAACAGTCCCTGTAGAGAACATCACACAACAGACTGTTATGAAGCCCTAAGCAGCATTTTAAATTTACACATGCAAAGCAGCCGTGGGCGCCAATTAGAAGATAGTTTAAGAATTTTGGAGATGTTCCACATAGCATAGCTTTGAATAAAGAGGCATTTATATAAATGCAAGCTGTGTCATTTATTACAGAATTTTCCCTCTGCCC
The DNA here is from genome assembly GCA_019650415.1 of Pipa parva. Classification (NCBI taxonomy): domain Eukaryota; kingdom Metazoa; phylum Chordata; class Amphibia; order Anura; family Pipidae; genus Pipa; species Pipa parva. The sequence goes on from WMED01016582.1 coordinate 10,189, forward strand.
CCTCCTCTTCACTATAGTTTATAATGACATTCAAGTGTTTTTCTAGGAAATTAAGAGTAATGTCCTAGAGACAGAAAGTAGCTGCATACTTTTTTATATATAATACTTAAACAGATTTAAGTCATGGATCAAACAAAAGTTGAATGATGACTACAATCCCTTTTAGTCTTCCAAACAGATGTAGTGCAATAAAATACAGAGCTCTGTATTTCTGGATTAATAATAATTATCCCAGTGGAAATTTCTACATTTTTCTAATAGACATGCTTGTGTATAAAGGATGTCATATGCTGAAACAGTTTGAACAGGAAAAAAGGTTCCAACCCTGTAAATGGCCACAAGTCATGGTAAAGATCATTCAGTTTATAGTAGAGGTTGCTATAACACACAGAAAATTATTTTTACATCCACGGAGGTTTTTCTTAAACTTTGTCAGTCAAGTATGCTACTAGAGCATGATGTTTCCTCATGTCTATGGTAGTCATAGCCCCACCCAACCTAACTCAGAAAGGCTGACAGGGAAGATGACAGAGAGAAACGCTGCATAAAGGTAAAATTTTTAAAATACATCTATATATTTTTTAAAGTTTATTATATTAGCAGAACCTAATTTAGTATTAGAGTTTTGTGGTCACAGGTACACTTTAAAAAATGTAAAACTCCAGCAACCCACTTCTGTTTTTTTATTGCTAAAGCACTGTAAGGAAAGTTACCTACCTTAGCCACCCGCTCCTGCGCCGGCCTCCACGAGGTGTCAGGTGCGCCACCTTTCCCATCCGGCGGTCACGGCGGGTATGAGGTCTGAAGGAAGGCGCGCATGTCACGGGTGCGCACATATGACGTGAATCATCGCGATCAGCTGACAGGCTCCTTCCCTATATAAGGGGCCTGTCAGTTCATACCGGTGCCCAAGTATAGAGCTTGCAAGGATCTCCAGGGGCTTCCCCAGTGCCTTACTAGTGCCTTACTAGTGCCTTGCCTTGCCTTGCCTTGCCTGTGCCTGTGCCCTGCCTGTGCCCTGCCAGTGCTCTGCCAGTGCCTTGCCTGTGTTTAGCCTGTACCTTATCTGTGCAAAGTATATCATGCTGCAGTCTGTCTGTGCCAAGTTCCTGCTACCAATTGTCTGTGCTTAGTAGCCCATCCTGTTCTCCAGTGACTTATTCCTGACTAATATATATCACCTGTCCAGTCTGAGGGGTCGTGACCTGGGTAGACCTGCGGCGAAACCCTAACCTCCTTGCGGGGGCTCTAGGTGAATACCAGATCTATCTTAGACCCCCACAAACTCAGCTCTGGTGCCAGTAGCTGCAACCTCCTTCTCCTCTACTTACCAGTCCAGCCTGACAAGCACTAGGAAAAAACTAGCAGCATGTCTGGTCATGCTGGTTTTAATTGTACAAAACCTTCTACCGGAAGAAAGTAACTCAAATAAATGATGAGCAGGATAAGTCCTTTAATATTTTACCAACACGCTCTGCTGTTATAAATATCCTGGAGTGCTGGCAACTTACACCCAACAATTGTTTCTGATGATTTCATTATTTGTTGAAGTTGAATGCACTTGTTCGAAGTAGATAGTCCAAACCAGATGGTTATTGCAGACGTAAGGGTGGACTCAACAATTGCTATGTAGAATTGAAGCAATAATTTCTGTGGCAGTTTGAATTTACTTAACTGTTGCAAAAAGAACATTCCCCACTGAGCTTTCTTGATAATGGCAGTAATATTTCTTCTCAACTTCAAATCATTGTGAAATTCACCGGTTTCTGCCATTGTCGTTAAAAAAATGCTGAAAATGCCAGGTGACCACATTTTTTTTCTATCAACATGTGAACAGCGTCTGACAGGGGCATAGTAGCCTACCGGGAGGCCCTGTCCCCACCACCTCACATGACATATATTGTCACATGATGCGCCTGATTATAGTGGAGGTCAGGCTGGCCTGCCGGGTGGGCCCACTCAGGGACTGAGATCCACTGTGAATTTTTTTAATAGTGAACACTTGCGCTTATGGTTGTAGATGTCAAGAACAATAGTAGTTTCTTTGTGGATCAGTTCCCCAGGTTAGCAGCTTGCTTCTCTATTGCACAAGTGCGGTAAATGGTGCGTATTACAGAACAGGTGTTGAGTGCCGCAATTTATTATGGGTGGATAGAAAGGGACAATCTAGTGTAGGACACACTTTAACCAAGCAAGTCATAGGTTAAATATACTCACTCATTCGCTTTTGAGATGGAGCAGTGGATACCTTTGAGGTGTAATTCAGACCTTAATAACCTCTAGCGGTCCATTCGCTGTACTCCAGACTTTTGTGGTAATCCAGCTGCTAGGGGTATAAGCTCCCCGTGAGAAAAACTCACAATAGTATAATATGGTAAGAGTAATTTTAATAAAAGTAAAAATGCACTTACATATAGCAAGAAGTTTAGAGCATGTGCAAAAAGTACAATACAATCCTCCAACACATTTCGCCTTTACTCAGGCTTCTTCAGGGAGTTCTGGTAAAATTTTTCTAGAGACTCATGCTAGGAGAATTAGAACAAAAAAAGTGACCCTTGTCTTTGGCAACCTGGAGTTCATTTGCAAGTTTATAAATAGCAGTCTCCGTAGAGTGCTCTGGCCTAAAACCAGACTGCAGAGGGTCCAGGAAATGGTGCGCATGCAGATAGTTAGTAAGGCGGGTACAGGCAAGATGTTCTAAACGGTTAGTTGTTTTCTTTTTGTGGATGCAGGTTTCTGGACACAAACCCATGTAGAATCACTAGTTTCTACCATTTTTCAGAAAAAAAAATGGCCAAACTGTAGATGCAAAACATAATTTATTGTAAAATAGACCCAGAAAAGCCAAGCAATAATGCCTCCTGTAAAAAACAATGCTTGATATCTTTTGGGCTTTGAAATAACCCAAAGTAAAGCAAGTGTATAGATAGATATTTATTTGTCAATTCTACATATGTACATAAGGACATACAAGGATTGAAATTACGTTACTCTTCTCTCCAACAAATATGACATTAAAAATAGGTAATATTACTACAAAGTCTAAGGGGGGAATTCACCATAGTGTGAAGTGA
>WMED01016585.1:0-13261 GCA_019650415.1 Pipa parva
TGAAGGAGGGGGGGGGGGCGCTATCTTAATACTGACACCCCTCGTTTTCCCTGTAGAACCTACCTACCTCCTTGGGCTTTCTGGCTGTCTCTGCTGTAGCACTTAGAGCCGCTCTCTCCAGTAGTAATTCAACTCTGCTGTAGCGCTTAGAGCCGCTCTCTCCAATAGTAATTCAACTCAGCTGTAGCGCTTAGAGCCGCTCTCTCCAGTAGTAATTCAACTTCCTGCCACTGACAGGAAGTTGCATGTTTTCCGGGAGTAGGGATGCTGTAGCGCTAAGCGAAGTGGCGAATACGCGACCAATTCAGGCGACTACAATAGTCGCGATCTTATGGAGCTCTTCACATGAATAGGTATTCCTACTATTGCCTAAGCGGAGGAGTGGTGCAAAGGTGCGAATGCAACTAGGTGTACTGCTCCAAATTCACATGTTTACTTCGCCACTTCAGAATGGTATGTATGTATGTATGTATGTATAATTTTATTTATAAAGCGCCACAAATTTACGCAGCGCTGTACAATTCAGCGATACAAGTACAATACAAACAAGGGAAAAGTGCATTAAACAATACAAGTAAAATATAACAAGGATACATCAAATAAGTGCTAGGTAGTGATTGACACAAGAGGTTGGAGGTCCCTGCCCCAAGGAGCTTACAATCTAAGTGAATTAATAGTGAATTAGGGGGCTGATGGCAGAGCTCCGGTGTTGTGTAAGGTGACTATTTATTCAAAGGTGACAATGGCGAATGTGATTAAGTGACAACATGACCTAGGGACAAGGTGACATAGAAATAGATAGAATATTCACAAAATTCAGTTAGTGGGATATAATGAAACTGATGTCACTGCTGTTCACTTGTTTAATTTGCCTCAGTCACATGACTTCTCATCCTATTTCTATCTGACTGACTACACTACATTAAGCATTCATCAGTGATCACAGTTGTCTGCCTGTTTAGCAAGTGTATTCTCCACTTAGCCAATCCTGAGAAGCGAATCCAAGTCTATTTTGGTGATGCAACTGGAATTGTAGCGAGGAAAATTTGATGGGTGAATTTGTATTTTAGTCAATGAGGCCCTCAATGCACATGCAACACTAATTAAGGCAGAATTTATTAAAATTGGAAATTACCGATATCGCGATATCGATATTTTTACCGATATCAATATCGGAATATCGGAATTTACTGATAGCGATATTTTGGCCGTTCTGCCATCGAAATCAATATCGCGATATCAGTAGTATCGATATCACAATATCGATGGTATCGATATAGCGATATCGGTAAAACCTGTTCGATATCGCGATATTGGTAATTTCGATTTTAATAAATTTCGCCCTTAGATTCCTAGCCCTCTGCCAACTTTCGAAACCTTATTAGAAGTAACGGATACATTACTAACAATAAGACCAGATGTGGCCCTTCTTTTATTGTTCCTCATTTCCTTCAAATAAATGAAAACAATAGTAACATATTTAATTGCTGCTAGGCTATACATGCATGAATCTAAAGGGACATTATGTACCCTCCAGTCATTACTGTTCTGTCCAAACCAAGTTTAGTGCTCAGAATTTTAAAAGAAACTATAGAGCTGTTTTATCTGTTGACCCATTATTGTCAGTGTAATCCACCTCCTGCAGGAATCAGTGGCTGGGGCCAATTTAACTCACCTTGGTTTCACTATGAATTCAAACTTTGGATAATGAAAGGCAGAAGACAAACACAAACGCAGCACATAAAGTAATTACAGAGCTGAACAGGATCAGGCACCTGATTTGTAAATAACAATGCCTGGAATAACAGCAGACTTGATTCCTTCTAAACCATTTCCAAATCAATAAAGTACAATGCAACAACCGGCATTGGCTATAGGAATGACTTTAGTTTTAGCTTTCCTTTGGTGAGAGTAATTTTAGCACACAGTGGGTGGGATGGAAGACAAGTTCTGCATGGTCAGACTAACTGGATACTTTTACAGGAAGAATAGCTCATTTCTGTGATTATTTGCCCTATGGATTCATAGCCTAAAAGTCCTGTAGAACCAGTTGTGGCTTTGCATGGAATAGAAAGTGTCAGTGAGAAAAGCAGGGAATATGCTTGTTAAAGGAGAAACAGAAAAAAAACAATTTTTTTTCTTTTCCTCAGTATTTCCAAATGTGCATCCTGTGTCTGAATACTTGTAAAGAAGGAGTTTTAGGCTAGGTTCACACCAGTGTATTATGCTCAGCGTATAATACTCTAGTGTGAAAAAAAAGAAGAAAAATACAGCGAGCGTATTTTTCTTTTGAACTTACCAGCGACAGTGTGAACGCTCCTTCAGTGTTCACATCTCTTCCTGTGTGGTTGCAATTTGGGTGCAGTGTATAATACGCTGGCCAAAATGCGACACACAGTGTTCCGAACCTAGCTTATGTGCATCATAAGCTGTGAGTACTATCGGCTTTCAATGAGTTGTATTTTTTTTCACACTAGTGTATTATGTGCTGTGCATAATACGCTAGTGTGAACCTAGCCTTACAGAGGGAATATTACAGGATTATTTGCCTTGGTTGACCTAAGATAAGGTAGAAAACATTAATGTGAACAAAGCTGAAGGCACCAATGGGATATGTGATTGAGTTCAATTTAGTCCTGTTTTATCAGGACATTTGTACTTTTCAAAGAATCCAGTGTCTGGTTTTGTGATGTTGGACTAAAGGTTGGCTCATGCAACTCAATTTTTAAAAAAAGATTATTGGTCCAAACTGAGGACCCAAACAATAAGCTTGAAATCTATAATGGGAAAGATATGTGAAGGTTTATTAGAAGCTTACATTTGGTAATTGAAGGGAGACATCATTAGTAGTAAGCAGTGTGGTTTTATGATAGACAGATCATGCTTTTTATAAGAAAGGGAGTAATCTGCAGAAGAGAGGTACTGCAGTAGATGTGGTCATCATAGATTTTGCCAAGGTATAGATGCAGTGGTATAAGAGTTTCATGAATTAGTTGGTACTGTAAAAACTAAAATATGAAGGTCTGCTGGTATAAAGAATTGCATATATTCCGTAGATGGATATAGAACTGTCTGAAGAACCATAGACAGAGTAATCAATGACCCCTGTTTTAGTTAGGCTAAAGTTATACTGTAAGTGGTTTGTCACAGGAGTCTGGACTTAGACCAGTTCTCTTTTGCTTATTAAGGACATTCAAGAAGGCATCAAAAGCACTATGTCTGTACTTTCTTATTAAGAGAGATGAGTACTGTGGTATTATATGATACTTTATTTGGACTAACTGTTCAATGTTTAAGACAAGCTTTCAAGAGATAATCCCTCATCATCAATATTGGCTTATAGCACAAAAATTTGCAGAGCAATAGAGACTACTCAATTGGTAGTATGGGGTTTTAAGAGCCAAATAAGATATGACATCAATAAATGCAAAGTTATGCAACTGGTGGTCTCAGAATCTGCATGCAACTTATGGACCAATTAGTAGGGTCAGTAATTGAGCATATGTAATCCTCAGTTGGAGATGTGCATGTGTGTTTGCATCACAATTATGGCAGGTTGTGGTAAGGTGATGTTCTATATGGTTTCAAATTTATCTTGAATAGCTTTGATGCCTGTTTTCACCTATAGATATGAGAGGACCCTGCCTATAGGCAGCTTATACAGAAGGATGTTTCACACCTAGTCAGAGACATAGGCAGGGGGAATCAGGGAAATCAATTTTAAAACATATTTTTAATATTCAAATACTTAACCTAACATTTGTGATTTCACTTGGCATGAAATTACAAGTCACACAGATAAAGCACTTCAGTTCACTGATTGTCTGTGATTATTTTCAGAAAGGGCCATGGCCAGTTGTGCTTGTGACCTTTCCACTTCATCCAGTCTTCAGGCCAGAGCAATACAAAAGAATATACAATTTGTAATTGTTACAAGCACAATAGTAAATAGCTGCACTGCACAAGGGGCAAACTGTGCCCCAGAAAGCCCAATCTGACTGCAAGAGAGAGAGAGGCAACGCAATCCAAGAAAATCAGGAATTTAACCATAAAGATTATATTTTTACTGCTAAGGAATAACTACCATGCCAAGCAGCAAATTTCATTTTTTCTGGTATTACTTGTCCTATATTTAAGAAGTTGTATAACATAATTTTTTACCTAAGGAACCATTAAGTGGTTGACCTCTTTGGCTTCTTAGTTGTTGATATCCATAATTTCCTGGTCAAAGGAAAAAAATCAGTTAACGCCCTGCTAAATGTTAAGCTGTTGAGTTATTATACAGAAACTTTAACTGAAGGAAGCAGAACTGGTGTTACTGAAAAGTGACTGTGCTACAGTAATTACAATTAGAATGACTGTGCTACACTAATTACAATTAGAATGACTGTGCTACACTAATTACAATTAGAGTGACTGTGCTACACTAACTACAATTAGAATGACCGTGCTACACTAATTACAATTAGAATGACCGTGCTACACTAATTATAATTAGAGTGACCGTGCTACACTAATTACAATTAGAATGACCGTGCTACACTAATTACAATTAGAATGACCGTGCTACACTAATTACAATTAGAATGACTTTGCTACACTAATTACAATTAGAATGACTGTACTACACTAATTAAAATTCGAATGACTGTGCTACACTAATTACAATTCGAATGACTGTGCTACACTAATTACATTTCGAATGACTGTGCTACACTAATTACAATTAGAGTGACTGTGCTACACTAATTACAATTAGAGTGTCCGTGCTACACTAATTACAATTAGAATGACTGTGCTACACTAATTACAATTAGAATGACCGTGCTACACTAATTACAATTATAATGACCGTGCTACACTAATTACAATTAGAATGACCGTCCTACACTAATTACAATTAGAATGACCGTGCTACACTAATTACAATTAGAATGACCGTCCTACACTAATTACAATTAGAATGACTGTGCTACACTAATTACAATTAGAATGACTGTGCTACACTAATTAGAAAGCCAGCAGATTTCATCTTCTTGAAGGAATGCACATGTATACGGGGGTTATTCACTAAAGGTGCGAATTCCACTGTAGAATTCACAAACAGCGGATTCCCATAGCAAATCCGCAACAATTTCCCCATTGTAAAGTCGCGACAATTTTTTAATGTTATTCTGTATGGGATAATGTTGAGATCACATTAGCACAGATAGCTGCGCATTACCAATACTAGGGGGGTTATTCTCTAAAGTCCGAATTTGATTGTCGAATTCTCAAAGAGCGGATTCCCATAGCAAATCCGCGACTGCAACAATTCTCCCATAATAAAGTTGCGACTGCGACAATATTCTCATTATAAAGATGCGACTGTGACAGTAGCAGCCTATTGTCTTTATCTGGCGAATTCGCACCTATACGCAACAATTCGGACTTTAGTGAATAACCCCCATAATGTAAAAAAAAAGTAAACAAGGAAAATATTTAAAGAGAGATTTTTTTCCTATATGAAGCAACAATTAATTCCATATAAAGCCGAATATCAAAATAAACAGTTAATTTATTAAAGGAGCTGTTCATCCAGAAATTGTTTTATAGCATGTTGTAGTTTTAGGAAAATATTCACAAACTGGCACAATAACCCAAATTGTTTTGGAGCAACTTGGAAGTCGATCATTTTTGATTTTCCTGTTTATACAGGGTGGGGTCACCCCTCTGGCCTTACTATTGGCCACAGACATCCTGCTTTGGCATTTAAATGTTGTAGTTTTAGGACAGTTTGCAAATGCTCTTTGTTGTCATTTTTGCAGCTTTTAATTTTTTTCTTTATCTTTTTGTTTGTCAAGGGCCACTGACCCCCATAAACAAAACATATATTAATTCAAAGCGTAATCTTTCATTCAGAAATCATTTTTATGTATCTTTCTGTTCAGAACCTGTGCTATCACGTTTTGGTTTTTTTTGTCTGTACCTAAATCAGGGACTGCTAGCTATATAGTTCAATGACCATTTTGGGGTTTATTCATTAAAGTGGGAATTTGACTGTTAAAGTGAATTTGCATCACGTTGGGTTTCTGTGCTCGCTAGTGCTTATTCACTAAGCAGTGGATTCCCTTAGCAGAGAAAAAGAATTGGATACAATTTTTTGTGTAGTATAGTATAGGCAACAGTAGCAGGATGCAGAGTGATGCGAATTCCACTAGTGAAGTGCAGTGCCATCATCCTTTCAATGTTCCACTAAGTTTATTAGGTGAATGATACGTCCCTTTCTATATTGCCATAACCCTAATTCATGTTGTCACTTAGTCACTGTCTTTATTGTAATTTTTTAAAGAACAGCTGTGTTACACCACATCAATTTTTATGCCATGAATAAGCGCCTATCGCGCGAAACGCGTAGGCTGTATTGATTTTATTTTATGAAGATGCAATAAAACTAAGTATTTAATCTACAAAGGAGTGCCGGAGCGATTTTTATCTGTGTTACACCACATCACAACCCTGCCATCATCCCCCTGACAAAGTTGAATTTGCTGATTTCTTTACTCTAACAGACTCTGAGGCTTGATGAATAGCTGACATAGAAATCATATAACATATAGCATTATTCGCTTACTAAGCTATGACTTCCTCTTATGAAGGGAAGTCAACAACTGCCCATGTCTTTCCTTTCCTGGATAAAGAAGAACATAGAACATTTATAAATAACAGAATAACTTAGAAAAATGCAAACATAGATTTACCTCTTTATAACCCATTGTGCTTAGCCAACAATAAGTGTTTTGTAATAATTATAGTAGATCTACATTTGTACTTGTTAATCTCAGCAGGAGAATTAATAATTACTTACTTTATATCATTAACATATAGCACTGAAACTTCCCCCAAAAAACAGTGTTTTATTAAAAAGGTTACAGAGAAGATAAAGTCTCACACTGGCTAGCATCCTAAAAACAAACCAATAAATCAGTCCATTTTGAACCCCATGGGCGAAATTTATTATACTCGGAAAATCCATTTGCGCTTTTCCAAATTTAATAATTCGGGAGAATGATTTGAAGTTTCTCCCGGTAAGTATTGCGAGATTTGCATCGTGCAATACTTGCTGTGAGAAACTTTTTTTATTGGATATATACATGGAAAGATACTGTATGGTTACCTCTCCATGGATATATTTAATTTAAAAAAGTTTGTCACAGTAAGTATCGCACAATGTAAATCTCGCAATACTTACCGAGAGAAACTTCAAATCATTCTCCCGATTAAAGTCGGAAAAGCCGAAAATGCTTTTCCGACCTTAATAAATTTCGCCCTTATAAGACTTTTCATCTAGCACTAATTAAAATAATAAATGTACTTTAGAAAATGTAATTTGTATATGCTCTTTTATTTGAAAATTGATAGAAGTTACCAAGCTGTATGTCCCCTTTAAATGACGTATCTTGGTTGTCTTATGTTGCATGCAGTGAAATATTAATATGGTGTTTTGGTCCACTTGAATCAGTAGAATACTATTTTTGGTTATTTTTGAGTCCAGTGCTCTGCTCTGCTAAATTCAGTAGCAGTGACCTTCACCAATTGTTTTCAAATGATCTGCAGCTATTTATGAATATAGTATAGAAATATAAAGAAATATGCGGGTAGGTGGTACTAGGCAGCATTTTATTGTAATTTCTTTAACTGAGAAAAACTAAACTGGGGGAATACAATGTTGTTTGTGGTTTGGGTTGTAGTAGGTGTACAAGGCATGTAGGTTAAGGGTTTAGATGTAATATACTCCTAGGATGAAACTTGAAAACATTCTTTCCTTGTGATATTAAATGTAAAACAACACATTTGGTTATGTCTCTGAAATCTCAAACATGAATTTTGGCCTGCTGAATCAGCAATTCTGTCTTTTTATATAATCTGTTTTAGGTGTTTCTGTGCATCTGAAAAAATCTTCATTGTGAAAATACCATGCCCTTAATAGCCCACTGTATGTATCAGATCAGTAAATATTTAATGCCAAACAGTTACATGGAAACTCTTGCTAAAAACAAATCCAGTCCAAACTTAAAATATGTATATAAAATATGTTGCTGACATCATCCAATAACATTGAATAAAGGTTGATACATAGAAAATGTATTCCTGTTAGATGATATTAACTTATTAAGGAGTTCAGTGGTTAAGCTTAATTTCCCCTCTACAGATTTAGATGAGTCCCCTCAACCTATCATCTGTTGTGTTCCCGTGTGGATAGTCAAACAAACATTCAAAATAGCTGGATATGCAAGAGTGGAATTCTGAAAAGAGAAATACATTGGTTGTGTTTGGAACTTTAATATCTCAAATATGCTGTCTATGCTGTTCAGGACATTCCTGGGAATCCAGTGGGCTTCTCAGATGTACTTAAAAAGTCTTCGTTTAGAAAGAGCTCTAAATCTTTAGACCTTGCCATTATTAATGGGTTTGTTGCCCTAGGGAGATAAAAGATGGCATAGCTTAATGTTGACATGGTTTGTGTAAAATAATCTTTGGCAATAAAACCAACAAAAAGCTACAAAAGATAAAATGTTAATGATATAGACTTTATTTTATCATGACAACACATGCCTTTACTTTATCATCAAACCAATTATTCAAATATATACATATGGGTGAGGGGTTATTGAACTCCTAATCATGTGTTCAACCTTTCTGGAATCTATGTGAAATTGTGCAATTCCTACCTTTGACAGAGATCACTTCCATTAATATTTTAATATAAAAAATTATGTGTGTGGGGGTGGGGTTATTTTTACACAAACATTTTAATAATTTATTATAATTTATTGACAACAGAAACAGTAAGACAGCTGTACTGGTATGGGCAGCCATTTATTAGACAGATATGGCAGGTCAGAGGGTTACACCAGAGGCTAGGACTATTCCTGACTCGTCATATAGCTGTGACATCACAGTGCTTCCCCCCCATTTTATTTCTGTGGATGCCCATGAGCACTGGATAAAATTAAGGGAAAACTACAATTTATTATTAGACAAAAAGATTCCATTTCTGGGTGGCAACATCATGGTTTTGTTTACTGCATTGCTGAATTACATTGTGGATAGAGTGCAATAAACATGCTCCTGGATTGAAAAGACATTTTTTCATTGTTTGAGCTAGGTTTTTTTTATGGAACACTTTTAGGGCCCTTTACGACGCATTCTAAATCCACTTCCAAATTGCATGCCTGCTGTTACATGAGAAGAAGCAGATGTAGAGATCACCAGACCATGGTGAAGGATCAGCAATGGGGCCCCTTTCTCCAGACCCCCTCCCCTGCAATTCCAAACAACCACACCTGCAGAGGGTTAGCCGTGGATGTGGTGGAGAGACCACCTCCCCCCTCCCCCACAGGGCTCAGGCCTGGTTGAAACTGCAACCACTATGACCACTTTTGTTAGGCTCTTGTATATGAGCTCATGCAGATATACTAATATCTATCTGATGAGGCAACCATTCCTAAACAAATTCAAATTTTCCTGCTTAAAATTTTTCTCAAGTCCTCTATTTTCTTAAATCATATTTTCAGTTCTTTTCCAATTCGTTAATTTACATTCCTTCTTCTACCATGTTCTACTATCCCTTTTTTCATTTGCTTAGTGTTGTTGTGTGTTAGTGATCTGGCTTGGAACTGAATTGCATGACTTTATCCTTGCCTGCTCTCTCTCAGCTTTAATTACTCTAGCCCCTGGGACCCTAACCTGCCACATGGGAACTTAGTGCTCTTATGCTCTTAACACAATCAAAATCAAATTGCTGGGGGCTACTGGAGGAAAAAGATAACTGTTATTGATGGAAATGTACACCTACTGCAACCTATTGCTAGGCTTCAGGAGAATCTATATACTTCATTGTTCTGAGGATATAAATGAAACTTAAAGAGATGTGCCATACATCACAATTTTTCATTCAAGTTACCCAATCACATTATAAATGGAACCCCTCACAAGAGAAAAAAAAATCATAAAAAATGGCTAAACAGATGTAATGTGCATACAGTATCTCAGAACAGATGTTACAGGAATTTAAACCTCCACTCTGGAATGTGTTCAGGCTGTTATGTATTCTTGCAAAATATATATATATATATATTTCATAGAATGAATTTCTGTATCTGCATTTTATCACAAGATCACTTCCTTCCTTGTGAAATTTTCCAGTTTCTGAATAAGGACTGGATTTTCATTTCAACTAAAACAAAAAATAAAGAAAAAAAAAGATAAAGATGAAACGAGTGAAATATTTGAGGGATGAGGCATCCCCCAAGGATTCAAGAACAGAAGAACATATCTCTTTGTTAAAGGCTTTGGCAGAAAGCTAGAGCCGGGACAAGGTTTAATTGCACCCTTTACTATAGAAAACTGTCGCAACTTTAATTTACAATGGGGAAATTGCCATGGCCACAGATTTGCTATAGAAATCCTCTGTTTGAGAATTCGGCAGTTGAATTCGCACCTTAGTGATTATCCCCCAAATTTATGAAGTGTGAGAGGAATATTTCTACCCCACAAATAGGTATATGACAGACAATGGCTAAGCTCAATATCCAGAGAGAGGGTTTACCACTTACAGGTTGGAGGAGTGGGTTATAAACAGCTTTCATACATTGCAGTCAGACTGCCAACATTATTACTTATCAGCCGTACCATGGAAGTATTATCTGCAAATCTGATGATATAATCTGAATCAACACACAGCCCTATTTCCTACTCATACAACCTTGATAAAAAAGTCAAAAATCCAATTTCAAAAGTTGAGTAAAGCCTAAAGAAATCAATTACATTATTAGCAACCGAGGAATGATACTATTAAATGCTGAGCTGCAACTCATAAACAAATCACCTCACAGAATAACTTTTGCTAAATGAGACAAATCCATTATAAACAACATGGATATAGCATTCACTGAAGAATGATTAGAGTAATAACTGATCTGGAAAGGGTCAAATCGAAATAGGATTACTCTTTAAATGGCTCATAGCCAGCAGCCTCTCAAATCACTTCCGCTCTGCAGAAATAGTAGCAATAGGGTTATAGGGTTATAACTATTTAAACATTGTAAAAGGGGGTTATTCACTAAGGTGCAAATTCGACTGTCGAATTTGCAATCAGCAGATTCCCATAGCAAATCCACGTCAATTTCCCCATAATAAAGTCGCGACCCTGACAATATTCTCATTATAAAGCTGCAACTGCAACAGTAGCAGCCTATTGCGACTGTCTTTATCTGGCAAATTCGCATCTAACCTCAACAATTCAGACTTTAGTAAATAACCCCCATGTACATTTTTAGTCTTGGGTAGTGGGATTATAGTAAACAGTTGATAAAGTTGAAGTATACCATTATCCTGTGAAGGAGTTAGTATATTTCCTGCTAAATTAATATTTATCTCAAAATTGTGCATAAAAGTTATTTGGTGCCTATGGAAGAGATGAATCAATGTCAACATCATTTGCTGAGACTTGATAATCAGTATTATCCTAAATATGCTGCAAGTCATAGAGTCCCTGGAACCTGAAAACTAATCTTGGATCTACTAAGCATAAGTACACATGTGATATTTAATAAAGTCAATATGTTTTTTTGACTATATAATGTTATAAAAAAAATCCCAGTTTTATTGATATTGCCTATTTACAAAGCTGTTTATTCAAATTTTATCACCCAAAAGTGTTTGCCTAAATTAGGCAGGAATAAACACATTATTTTCTATGGACTTGGTCCTGTCACTTACTCAAAGTCTCTTCCCATTGAAAAAGGATATTGATATTAATCTGTAGTGGAAAGTGAGCCTAATAGACAACTACTGCAAAGTGTCCCACTTCCAACTGATCGATATTAATTAATAACTATTTATTTCAATCCTATATCAAATTGGGTAAATCAGAAAGTACAGGGTGATGAAAACTGACAGCAATACAGGGTGAATCTAAATTGTGAAAATGGACTTAGTAAATATCCCCGTTAGCCATCTTAACAGTCTGAGAAAGATTCAATCTTATAGCATTAAGGGCTACTAAATTATATAATTTAATATAATTTCTGTTTGCACAATATTTATCTCAGCACTGTACATTATTATTATTACTACTATTATTTATTATTTACTATTATCACTATTACTATTTATTATTATCTAAAGTTATTACGAATATATCTAAATACTATTTATTTATTGCTACGCTGTTATTGTATATTACTGCAGTCATCATGTCACTTCTCTTATTGATATTGTTGTTATTTTTTGGGTTTTTTTCTAATCTAACACATACAGTATGTAATTTCACTGATATGTATGTCTGTACTATCCAGTGACAAATTAATAAATCTAATCTAATCTAATCTAATCTAATCTAATCTAATCTAATCTAATCTAATCTTAAAGGCAGCATCAGATTTTTCACTAAGGATTGCAGTGAACCATGGTCTCAGATAAACTCTTAATATAATCTATTAATGCAAAATCCTCACCATGAATAAATAGGTGACAGCAGCCTTTAACAGACTTCTCTGAGTACGTTCATATCAACCATGCAAAACAGATCAGGCACCTTTAGGCCATTCTCTGATCCACTTTTGTCTTAACATTTTAAAGTGCACCTGTCACCTCAAAACTCAAATACTAGATTAAGTTCTACTAATGAAATAAACATTTTTTTAAATATAGATATATTTTAAAAATGTACCTTTATATAGTGTTTCTCACTGTCATTTTCCCTGTCAGCCTGACTTTCTTTCCCGAATCTGGTTGGGCGGGGCTAAATGATGATTGACATTGTAGCTCCTCCAAATGATTGGAGGAACTTTAATCATTGCCACTGGTAGAACAATCTCCTTAATGGGATATAAAAAGATAACACTCGACCACCAAAAACTCATGGTTTGTATATAGGATTTTATCAAAGTTTATGTTAACTTAAACATTCTGTACATTAAAATACTGTACATATAGAACATACCTTAGGTGCTGAAAGGTATTTAAAGACAATGAGGATGATGTATGAAGTGCAGTTCATAGAAAAGCAAGTATTAAGTAGTAAAACTGCTGTTCCATTCATTGATTGATTTAGCACCTTGCACCTGCTTTGCCACCACTTTGTATATACAGTAACCCTCAATGACTGGGCACTTCAGCTACAGAACTCAAATTTCCTCTTAAAAATGACCCTTTGAATGTTATATACAAACCCCAAAATCAGAAAAGTTGGCACGTTGTGTAAATCGTAAATAAA
>WMED01016586.1:3187-13261 GCA_019650415.1 Pipa parva
AAGGTAGCTGGAAGGGGTTGAAGGGAGAAGGAGTGGATTGGATGGTTGGAGGGAGCTGGAGAAGGCTGGATGATTGGATTAAGCTAGAGTGAGTTGGGTAATTGGAGGGTGTTTACACACCTGCATCTCACCAGTGCTTCCAAATCTTTTTTGACAATTCTTGATTCCTAGGTGGGAAAGTTACAGAGGGACCGGGCAGTTCAGTTTAGTGGGTAATTATTTCTTTTGGCATGAAATGGACCAGATTCTGGTGTGTTTGGTGGATGTGAGATCATTGAGAAATTCTAGGATTCAGATGTGGGTAGGTAAGAAAAACTGGTTATTCCCAAGCATATTCTTAATTTGCCTCCAATAATGGATCATAAATAGTAAACTCCAAATCATATGGTAATAGTTAACTGCCAGTAAAGAACAGTGAGTGCAGGAATGAGACAACTATCCACTCACAGGAAGTTGGTCTGCCTCTTGATGATATTAGAAATTGTATGCATTCTTTCTGTGGCTTCAGGTATCTAGTATGTTTAAGAGACAAAGCATCCTATCCACTGCTATAAACACAGAGCATTGTACAAAATAAAACAAATGACCTAATATAAAATGCATTTTTGCCTAATTTGTTTCCAGTTTGCTTGAGGAGCTGTTGGATCTAGCATCAGGATGTAAAACAATGTCAAATACTGTGCCTGGATTGGTAGAGGGAAAACATGCAAGATTTATTTGACCACTCCAAATAGAGGATATTGTACCATTCACATGCTGTTATTCCAGTTAAGCCACAAGCATGCTGTTGGCAATTAGAACTGTGTATTTAAATAGAATAAAATGAAAAAAAAAAAAAACACATTTCACATTTTCACATTGAAGACCAGTAACTTATCATGTTAATATCAAGTTAAAAAACATTTCAAAGGTGCTCACTGCCATTAAAAAGAGAACTTTTTTTTAAATTTTACCTTAGCCTTAAAATTATACTTCGACTTGCTTGATGTCTGCACAATCGCTCAGCCTCTACTTGCAACCAACCTTTGTTTTGGCCATTTAGTTACACCACTCCCTTCCTTCCTTTTTGATTGGCATTTTTTTTTTTTGTACCTCTTCCCAAGGGATATAAATATGTAACTTTTATTTTGAGACATTCAGCTTTAGGATATTCCCAGTTTGAGACAATAATTGTGCCAACTCATTTTAGTTTCCCTTACATGGACAAGGTGTTAAGGAAATGCAAATACCATTCACAGATAAGCAAAATGCTATAGCTACGAATGGTCTGTCGGAACGTGGAACTTCCTCTGTGTTGTCATTGTGCTAACAAAAGTGCAGTAACTGCACAATCGCCAGGATGTGGAATTGTGAAAGGGAGTCAATTGTTTCAGAATGCTGTTATCAACATATTTGATGCATTCTTGCTGCAAATAGATCTCAGAAGGTTATGACATGGGGGTATTATTAAATAAAACCCAATTTATATGACTGTACATTATGACCACACAGAGAGCATTCATAGGGAGTTATTGATTAAACTCCTTACTGACTAAAAAGCGATTTCCCATAGCAAATCAACGACAATATTCCCATAGTAAAGACACAACTGTGTCAGTAGCGGTGAATTCACAACTTTACATGACAATTTTGACTTCAGTCAATAGCCCCCATTAAGAGGGAGCTTTGTGGTTTGACAAATAAAAATGACCATAAGAACAAAGTGTTACCAGAGGGTCACTTCCAGGTAAAAAATCAGAAAAGCCACTGAAGGAGTACACTGGCTATCAACCTAATCAACAACAGACATGCCGTTTGATTTTGCTTCTCTCGCTACTTGCTCTTAAATGTAAATGAGGCCACCAAATCTATAGCTGTACTCGTCTGCTGAGTCCCAGGCACATGTCTTTATTGCACATGTGTGAGCTGCTCTAATGGGACAAAGCTGTTGTACATGTTGTAGTTTTTACTGAATTAAGCTAAGTAGAGAGGAGATTTGGATTCTGAATAGATTAAGCTTTAAACATTGCACTCAACTGTTGTTAAAGCATCCATAGTTTTCAGTTATTTCTTGGGGGTGTGACAGCAGATTAGCGTTCAGTTTTATTTGTATTCTGCTAATGCCTTCTCTCTCTTGTCATCTTTTCTTTTTTCTTGCATGCCTTGTCCAGTCTGCGGCACATTTGCCAGAAATACCTCAGGACACAGTACAGGAATGTAAGGAAAAGTTGGAGCAAAGTCCCTGTAAAGAGCTTTTTAAAGACTGCACTAGGTAGGTAAAAAATGGGAGCGAAGCTATTTTTCATAAAACTTTTACCCCCAAAGATCGAACTTGAGAGCAGTTGTGAGACACATTCTGTAAAATTTTGGGAAACATGCCACACAGTCTGCCGGTTTTCTCCTGCTTCTAAGAAATAAATGTGGGGATCTGCTCATGAATATTCCTATTCTGGTGCAAAATATAATCTACTCTTGTAATGTCTGTTTCTTTTTGATGTGGGTGATATGCTGAGGTGTAAATTATCTGGCTTTATTTAATGTTTGATAATAATTTGTCACTACAGGTTACAAATACAGTCCACCCCAGGCACTTTCACAGATAGCCAATTATATTTACCTTCAGGAGTTTATATTTACCTTTGAGGAGTTGTTTGATCATTAGGGTTTGCTGTGGAAATTCAAGGCAAGCAAACAACTCCAAGAGGTCCCAAATAACTCCTCAGCCTCTATAATGGTAATCATGTGAGGTAACATACACACCTGTGATTAGGGTGTATGTTTTACCAATAATTCACACTGCTTGAAGTTTGGAATTCATACATTTATTTTAGGTGCTACAAGTGACCAAAACCATCAAGGTTTCAAAGGATGAAGGGAGATTAGCCCCTTGAAATTTTGATGGTGTTAGTCATTTGTGGCACCTAAAATAAATTAATCAATTCCAAAATTCAAGCCGTGTGTGGTCCAGTTATTTTTAATAGTTGAATCCTCCAAAATAGCTCTGAGCCAGTTACCCACTGTCAGCTTTTGCTGGTATCTTGGTTGTTGGAAGGTGAGGATACAAATATATCTTCAGGTTCCAATGAAATATTTTAAACCTTCCCACTCTGACTTGGCTTCCCAAAGCTATAAGAGACCACAAGAACTTTCGTGAGAGTCTTTATTTCTCTATGAACTGACTACAGAATGGCATCTCTATTCTGTCACAGTAGTTGGACTTCACATTTTGTTTCACATTTTTGAAATGTATCTCCGTCATTCTGTGAGTGAACAGTCCTTCAGTGGACTCTTGAAGGATTCTTCCTATTTCAACTCTTGAGTTCATGAGATTGTTCCTCGTCCTATTTTTAATAGTTGTATTTTTACTGTAGGCAAAACATGACCTTTTCAACCTGTAATTGCTGTAAGATTTTGAGTTAAATCCAGCACTGAAAAATGACATCACCCATGGCTGGAAAGAATATAGTCCATCCCAAAGAATTAGCAGTAGGGCAGCTCTCCCAGAAAGTAAACTAGATTAAGATCCAGAACGTTCACTTATTGTATTTAGCCTCTGCAAAAGCTATACCTACTCTACTCTATGCACATTCACTACTGCTTCTTACTACTCTGTGTTGCAGTTCTGCCCAAAGGAAAAGGCTTGGATCACATTAGCATAAAAGCCCTGTTACTTTCAATGAAAACCATGAGTGTCTTGGAAATACTACCCTGAAAGCAGGCAAATCAATACATGAAGTGCCTGTTTCTGGCTATGAATGTGATTGTTTCTAGTAGGACCATATTTCTTGGTAAGTCTGGGGCTGCACAGTTGTGAGTAGTGGTACAATTTTACCATGTTTAAAACACAAGTGTGGAGCAGGCCTAAGTTTGTTTGATTTACCTGCTCAATCCTGAATCTGGGTGCACAGAGAAGGGATGTCCAGTTCCCAAATCAGCAAGCAAAAAAACAATGGTTCTCCGGCACACCAATGAAGTAAAATCAAGGTTTTTATTAAATCGATTAAAAGTCCATGTCAGGACACTTGAAACGGTGGGTGGGTGGGACCTACGCATTTCGCGCCTAAGCGCTTAATCATGGTCATGATTAAGCGCTTAGGCGCGAAACGCGTAGGTCACTTAATTGGTGTGCCGGAGAACCATTGTTTTTTTGGAGCAGGCCTAAGACAATATCAGAAATTCTAATGCATACAGCACTTAGGAAATTAAATATACAGTTTTCAAAAATCTCTCATCTTTTGTTAGTGGACTCGGCCTCATTAAGTAAATGATTGCTGGGAACAATATCCTGGAAGTGGGGTTTAAAGTTGAACTATAGTCAGATTACATCTTTACGTATGCAGTACTATACCTTAGTGAGAAGTGTTTCTCCTCAGCAGTTGTTTCATGTGAAGCAGGATAACTGATTACACAGCCCTGATAAACTCCTGCACCAGGAAATGTGTGTGTGACATTTACTGGCCAGTTTTCCATGAAAAAGTACCCTCCCCTGGACATTTTTGCCCTACTTACTACATGTGCACAAGTCAGCTTTCCCTGACATTGATCTAATCTCCTGCATTCCAACTTAATTTAAGAGGCCAAAACGTCAGCACACTGCTTAACCAATGGCAGTCAACTTTTTCTTCTTGTGTTGCCTGATTCACAAAAGAGAAAGGGGAGGGGGAGGGGGAGCGGAGGAGGACAAAATGTCAGCTCTCTTTAGAACTAAACAGTGAAGCAAACTGCAAGTATTATTTATTCCCTAAATGTTTTTTTAACTATTTGTGTCAGCAATTGGTTTAGTGTAACTGAGTTTTATATGTATGTGTGCAGTTATATCGGCACTATAGTGCCGCTTTAATTTCTAGCACAGTATAACTCCTGTTACCAGTTCAAGATACAGTTCCTTAACTCCTTCACTACGTGTCATGGCACTGCGCCATGACACAGAAATACCAGTCGCGTCTGTATCATGGCGCAGCGCCATGACACGGAACCCCCACCCGCGTACGTGTCATGGCACTGCGCCATGATACGGAACCTTGATTTCTTTGGCTCCGTACTGGTTATGGCGCAGCGGCCATGACACTAGATTCTAATCTGGCTCTGTAGCGAAGGGGTTAAGAACAAACAAACTTTCAGTGCCATAACAATAATGCATCTCACCGTTAACAGTACTTTATTACATATCAATTACATATCAAATGTAATTTAACTGAATTAAACCAGTTCATTTACAGACTTTGAGACTTTTCTCCTGAATTGTCGGATGCATAAGGAAAATATTGCACTTCTAGACTCATGTTTGTTGGTTTTTAATAGACCTTATCCTCATAATACTGAAGGCAATTGAGTTATGTTCCGTTCCTCTTAGATCTTTAAGGGCATTATGGATTACACCAGAGATGGGATGTAACTATAGGGGTCACAGTTGTAACTGGGCCTGGACCAGTGACGATAGGTGTTAAATACAGTGTGGCATGATTGCGGTAGCTGCTCACATAATGAAAATTCAAGTCATACTACTTGACTTAGAGCCTATTACTGTTATATCTCCTCCTTTGCAATGCCCATTCACCCTTATTAGGACTGCAGTGGTTGATTATGCCTTACTCTACACCCCACTGGGGAACAGAGGTTTAGAGCAACTTTGCAATTTCCTTCTCAAAATTAAGGGTGTCCTTCCAATAGGGATAACCCAAAGCCCTCTCCCCTCCCATTAATTATTTACCCCCTGTTTAAAGAGTAACTGTCATCTCAAAACTCTGATGATAATTTAGGTTATACTAATTAAATAAACGTTTTTGTAAATATATATGTATTTAAAAAAAAATGTAATTTTATACAGCATTTCTCTCTGTTATCTTCCCTGTCAGCCTGCCTTTTCTTTCCCAAGTCGGGTGGGCTGGGCTAAATATCGATTGACATTATAGCTTCCTCCAATCAGATCCCTGCTAGATCGTGATTTAAGGGATCTGATTGGCGGAGCTATAACGTCATTCATCAACACCCGACCCAGGCTGCCTCCTACTTGTCACCACTCTTCTTGTCTTCTCCATGCAAGATGTGATCCTCTACACTTTCCGTTTCCTCTTGAATTTCGTCAAGCAAGGGCAGATTCAGAATTTTGATGCAATACTGTTTCTGTGGTTGCTCAGCTTGCCTCTACAGTAAATGCTAAATACTTATTTGTTATAGTCTACTAGACATCTGAAAATGATTGTTGATTAATTCCCCTTGTTAAATTTCTTTAAACTAAATAATCAGTTTTTGTAAATTAGCTCTTGCCCAATATATAGGCCTTTATGATATTTTGTATTACTAAGCTTTGTAAAAAAAAAAAAAAAAAAAAAAATATATATATATATATATTCAATCTATGCTTACAAATAATTTAAATTGCCTCTAAAAAGTATGGAATTTATCGTTCAAATTGGGCTTTCTGTGGCACTTCATGAATATATATTATCAAAAGCTTTGTAGAAAGCAATAGAATTGGGTGGGGTTTGTTTATCACATACTGTACAACTTGGCTGCTATCAGCAAAGATAAAATCAGACAGAAAGAAAAATGAAATCATGAATTCAAAGGTAACCTTTTTTTTTAACATGTGCTGTTTTTGAATAACCTCCCTGCCAATCCAAATGGGATTTTTTTTTTCTGGTGATAATTGTTCTTTAGCTTTCACAGAGTTTCTATATAAAATTAGGAGGCATTCACGAATACATAAACAATTCTACAATAGTGTTGTCATTTTCTGAAAAATACTGTGAACGGCACTTTTTTTTTCTCTTGTGTAAAAAATATTTATGCATAGTTTTTTGTATGGATAACTAGATGAAATATAAGCCCGGTGACATGCCTGTTTGGAACCTAGAACAGTCCTGATTACATATTTATCCTCCTGCAGTGAATGGAATGAATGTGTGGGTGACCTTTTGTACTATTTCTCTTGCTCATGGGAGAGTTGTTTTCTAGATGGATAAATTGATCCATGTTATGCCATCAGGTGTTCTGTCCCCTTCAGTGTACTTGAAATGACTGTTCTCAAATAACTATTGAGTACATTCCTATATTTAAATTTTATATATATATATATATATATATATATATATATATATATATATATCCAAATTCACAGTTATTCATCACTTCTCAATCTTCCTGTATTCATCAAACTCTGCAATGCGGCAAATTTGCGACCAATTTGGACGCTTGTGCTTTTCGCAGACTTATAAAGCTCTTCGCATCACTTTGCGTGTGCATATATGTTGCTAATTCAGGAATCCCCCATATAGTGAATAAGGAAAAATGAATTCAAGACCATCGAAGTGTAGTGATTAATGACGTGAATTCACTTCAACAGTAGAATTTGGAATTTCATGGAAAAGACTCTGAGACTTACTGAGAGCTGGGTGGAATAGAAGGCAGGTAGTGCAGCGTTGCAGAGTGGTCCAACAGTTGCTGCCATTCCCATAGTTACTCCTCAGTTGACAGACGTTTTACTCAGCTGGATCACTCAAAACTACTTTTCCAACTTATTTAAATTTGTTTCACCATATCATGCTCATGAAATTCTGTTTGAAGCATGGAAACCAAAGACCAAAGAAAAAAAAGATATTCTTTCAGTGTATTCACTTAACCCAAAGTGCCCCTTTGCAATACCTCTATTTATATTTTTGCCCTCAAGCAGTGATCATCTGTTTCTTACAAGGACAAGAGAGTATAGGTGATACCTTTTATTGGCTAACGGAATAGATGGTAAATGCAAGCTTTCCACACTACTTAGGTCTCTTCTTCAGGCATGAAGAGGCCTTAGGAGCCTCGAAAGCTTGCATTTACCATCTATTCTGTTAGCCAATAAAAGGTATCACCTACACTCCCTTGTCTTTGCTTAAATCTATGGCTAACACGCACGATGCATAACTCTACTGCCTCTGTTTCTTACAATATCACTTATTCTTTTAAAATCCTACTTTTCATTTTATTTAGCCCCACCTTAGATTACGTCTTTAATCCATACACCTCCCCCCTCCTTTGAACAACTGAGTGTGGGGCTTAGTGACAACATTTGCTGGGGTCTGTTCTTTTTATCAGGGGCAAATCAAATTTGGGAGTTGAGATGGGTGGTTTTCAGGGGCGGAGTTAGGGGATAAAGGGGACAGAGCTATGTGTAGCAGACCCTGGTCAAATAACGAAAGGGTTAGTTTAGCAAACTCAATAAGTTCCCAGATTTGCTCGCTAGTCTGTAGATAGGAGTGGAATGAGCCTTGACGTTTGTTGCAGTTTGAGTATTTTTTGAGTTGTTTCTAAAAGCACTAGGCTGGTAGAGCATGTTATAGGAAAAATCCATTGCATAAGATAGTGATATATTTGGATAACACATTCTGTAGCATTTCATATCCAAGAATTAGTTTACTTTAAATAAAATCAAAGCAAATCTGTTTCCTATCCTATCCATTTTCCTCGCCATGATTTTTCCTTTAAGTAAAAGGACAGACTGTTCGCTCGATGATCTAAGAACGTTTCCATGTAACATGATCCATCAAGAGTAATCATTTTAAACAAGGTGGTATTTGCTTGCTTAAATCTGATAAAAAAAAGAGTTTTATGATATTTATTTGCCATAGGGGATGCATGTCACCCACCCACCCCCACCCCCACATCCACACACACCCCCACATCCACACACACACACACACGCATATTTATTTTAAATATTGCTTAGACACTTAGAAAAAGAGCAATACCAAAGTTTGCCAAGTGAAATTCACTAAGAGACGAAAAGGATTATTCATCATAGTCTGAATGGTCGTGTAGAGGTGAGAATTTGCATTAATTTGCCACTCACTCTAATAGGTATCATATTTTGTTATTTTCTGAGATGTGGTGAATTCATGACCAATGCAACTGCTTATTACTGTGGTCCCATATTCGCAAACCTCTTTGCATCATTTTACATGTACATGTCACTTGGCTATTTATCAAGTGTCAAATTTGCCAAATTAGCTGGTTTGACTTTGCCAAATGAAAATGGGGAAGAAGGGGGCTAATGGAAGGGTTCCTTTTTTGCGTAAAGTGACAGTAGTAGCGATCAGAATGTGACAAGCTGGTGGCAATGTCCTTCCTAATAAAGAGTCGTGCCTATTAATAAAATATTAACATCAATAAAAGGAAAATACTGTTACCAACATTTTTTTCCCTTTAAACCGATCCATGGTAATTATGGGAAAAAACGTCACTTCACTTGGCCAAATTTGCATCGCTATGCATTCTATTACTGTTTAACTTACTGTGTGTTAAATGGTGTCTGGTGTCATTCATTTAGTGAATAGAGAGTCCTGAATGTGAAGGGGTGTGAATTTGCTGGGCCTGGCAATTTCACACTTTGATGAATTATCTTATCATATTTTTTCTCCAAACTGTAGAACATGGGTATTTCAACCTGCATCAGCTGTGGCAGGGGTTGTGAATATGTTACTGGAGTTGGCCTCATTCTTCACAATGGACCGGAGATATTACAGTTTATATTAAGGGTTTATACTAATAACACCAATATAAGTGAACCACACATGGGTGTACCAGTAGTACTAAAGGCTTACCAGATGTATAAAAAAGATCAGCGTATAATGATGATGAATTGCTTCAAAGTGGACTCTAATCTTTGTCCTCAGAGCGTAACATGTGCATGTCAAATAAAAAGAAGAAGAACTTTCATAGCGCAACTTGCTTTTTATTGATAAAAAATAGTTAAAACTAAACACAGGGTACTCACATTGAATCAATGTGTTACTCGCAATAACAGCCCCAGATCAGGCAGCATCAAATCCAAAGTTCTGAGAAAATGTAAAAGCATCTTTAAAAGTTCAATGACAGGAACAAAAGAGTGCTAGGGTCCCCTCTCAACGCATTTTGCCATACCGGCTTCCTCAGGAGTAATTTCGGGAGTGTCCAAGCATGTGCAAAGTGCCCACAGAATACGGCTTAAATGGCCGCGGCGTTGCCTTCACAAAACTTTTTTTTGTGTGACTTTTGTTATACACGTATTCACTTTATTCCAGTGTTTCCCAAACTTTAAATTTCGTGGCCCGGTTATTTTTGTGCTTATCCTTCGTG
>WMED01016587.1:0-13261 GCA_019650415.1 Pipa parva
CTCTCTCCCTGTCACTTCCAGAGCATCATGTATCCTACTCAGGAACTCAAATATGTGTGCGGTCTGTCCTGTGTGCAGCCCGCTCTGTGTACGGTTTGCTCTTGCCGACTTATAAGCATCGGGGCCCGAACACTGCATCCACTACCACTGTTCTTCTTGGTCCTCAGGGGATCTCACGTGGACTGGTCAGAGATAGTTAGAGGGCTGGATATGGCCCGAGGGCCATACAATGCACAGGTCTGCTCCACACTTATTTTAGGGGTGTCCAACCTGTGGTCTGAGGGTTTCATGCAGCTGAGGATGGCTATGAATTGACCCAAAACAAAATTAAACACTTACAACATTAAAAACATTAACATTATGAATTTTTTTTTTGTGATTTTGTGTCACAATGTCACATGAGTTCAGAAAGTAAAACTGACACCATAAGATGTTACATGTACTCATGAGGTATTGACCAGGCAGCAATTATAAATTATATTTAAATCCACAATTGCAACGACGATAGATGTAGAATGTCATTTCATAGATAGATTGCACCTCGGCACATCACCCGCAGCACCCCAGGTAAGAAAGCTAGTGATCAGACGCAGTTGCGACTTTACTATGGGAATTTTGTTGCAACTTTACTATGGGAATCCGCTGTTTAGTCAATAAGCAGTAGAGAATCAAGGCATAGACACCAGAAGTGATGAGAATTCACTTCGATAGTTGAATTCTCACTTTTGTCAATAACCCTCAGAGTGTGCAGCTTTCTGATTAGGTGAACACAGGCGGCAAAAGACATAGCTGCCAACGCTGTGACATGACAATAGGAACTACAGATGACAGAGTATAACCCACTGCACACAAAGTGCATGCGCGCGCACACACACGGACAGTGCACGCGCGCACACACAGTGCGCACGCGCACACACAGTGCACTGCACACACACAGTGCACTGCACACACACAGTGCACTGCACACACACAGTGCACTGCACACACACACACTGCACTTACACACAGTGCACTTGCACACACACACAGTACACTGCACACACACACACAGTACACTGCACACACACACACAGTACACTGCACACACACACACACACAGTACACTGCACACACACACACACAGTACACTGCACACACACAGTACACTGCACACACACAGTACACTACACACTGGGGTAAAAGCTTGTCACAAGACTGACACCGACTTATTCCTCAAAGCCTCCCCAGCAGAAACCCTATGATTACGGGCCCTACAGTAGAACATTATCTCGGCACTAATAATATAACTGCAACATTTATCTAAAGAGTCGCTGGGCAGACGCGGCACCCACAAGGACCCTACGTCCAGCTAGTGACACTAACCCCTCACACACCAGCACCTTACCTCCTAATGGCTCACTTAGCTCCCACAGAAAGCCCCACCTCCATCCCCAGACACCTCCTTCTCCGTGCTTCGTCTGCTCTATTTTTACTTCCTGTCTGCAATAAACATTTTCCTTCAACCAACTTTATTTAAAACAGAAACATAGTATTGCTTGGGGGGGGGGTCTTTAAGAAAAACTTTATTGGTACCCAACATCACACAGAATTTATACCAAAACCAAACCATCCTTACACTGTTACTGTAACATTAGTGCGCATCATTGCAAGAATAGTTGGTTATATACCGTCTGTGAGTGCCCCCTGCCTGCTGCTCAGGGTACTTCTATTCAGCGCTGTCTGTGAGTCTGCCCCCTGCCTGCTGCTCAGGGTACTTTTATTCAGCGCTGTCTGTGAGTCTGCCCCCTGCCTGCTGCTCAGGGTACTTCTATTCAGCGCTTGTTAGCATATTGAACCTGTAAATTTAATTACACTCAGAAATGAGTTTTCATCCCAAGATGGACAAATCTAAAGCCTTCTTCAGTGTTTTTGTTCACATGGGATGTTATACTTGCTAAAGTCGTGAAAGTGATGGGCATGGTTCACTGGACATGACTCCATTGGGGTAGGGAGATGGGTGGCATATGCTAAATGGGCAAACACCCCGTGGTTCTGTTTCTTTTATTGGAGCGCACTTAGTAAGGCTGGGATTACACAAGCGTATGACGCGCAGTGCAGCGCATCATACACTCGTGTAAAGAAAAATACGGCGAATGTATTTTTTCTATTGTACTTACCAGCGACTGTGAGCGCTCCCTTGGCATTCACATCACTTCCTGGGTGTCACATTTTGGGTGCGGCGTTCCGGACCCAGTGTATGCGTCTCATACGCTCGTGTGTCTGGAAATAGGTAAGTATGAAGGGAACGCCGCCTCTCTTTCCTGGCACTCGCGTCACGTGCGCACGTTAACGTCACAGGCGCGCACATCACAGTCATGCACTTATGATGCTGTTCGGCGCAGTTACATGACAGGCTCCCTTACTATATAAAGGAGTCAGTAGTATTGGCGCCTGATTCCATAGATGTTCCTGGGTATGTTAGTTGTTTCTCCGAATTAAAGTTCCTGACCTTGACCTGTTCCAAGTTATAGTTTGCCTTCTGCCTGCCCTGACCTTGCTTTGTTAATTTGACTACAACTTCTTGCTGCCAGCCCAGCTCTGCCTGTTTACCAACTACTCTTTCTCTTACCGCTCTTGTACTATGTTCCAGGGCTGCAACCTGGATATCCCTCCACAGCTAAGTCCTAACCTCCCTGAGGGGGCTCTGGGTGAATACCAGGTTTATCTTAGATTCCACACCATAGGGTCTGTACTCTACCTAAGTTGTCCAGTGACCTGCTGCTGCCTCCTACTCCTCATCTTCCACCAGCCAAGCCTGACACATACCAAGTATGTAATTTATATTGCCACTGTTTCAAATTCCTCTGTTTTGTAGCGTGAAATCACAGCTTGTTGTAGCCTATTCCTTCCATCTATTGATGGCAATAGTGTAATGTACTGAGGGTTTAGTAGTCCTGAATGCCAATTTTAAAACCACTAAGAAAGTAGTCGTTGTGTAATTAATTGATTAAAAAGGGAATTGTGTCTAAAGGCTGGGTAATTATAAACAATAAGTCACCTGCACCTGGGAGCCAATAATGAAACCTTTAGTATGTGTATCATACCTATTTTGGAGAGAAGAGGCTCAAGTGCCAATACAAAACAGAAATGAGATTTAAAAAAAAAAAAAGCTGCCTTTTATATTACCATTAAAGATCTTAATTTCATTCTTTGATTATTCACCTGTGTTTTAGAAGTAGGATTTGTGTATAGGGCATTAATCCATTCAGTTTAATTTTAAGAAAACTAGTGATCCAGTAAGTGGAAAATAAAGGCTTTTTCCACATCAATAGAAAGTATCGCTAATGGTTTTTGTTTTGTTTTTTTTTTAGTTTATGTCCATATGAAGAATGTTTATAGAGCACACAGTATTATCTCTAGCTTCTCTGGGATGAAGCCTACCTCATATAAGTTCAGTAAGTACTGTATAAGAGAAAGTGTGTTTGATGAAGTTGGCAAGGATCATAGAATATTTTTACATTAAGGAAATTGGTCTACACTTCAGCTTCTACAAATTCTCTTGCAAACTTCTGTCCATCTAATATTGAATTGAAGAGGGAGGATAGTTGTGAAGCTATTATATGTTGGAAAGTTTTTTTAATATCTAAAACAATCTATTCCAGGGCTTTTACTATTTGCAAGAGATATATTTGCATCTCTTGACAATTTTTGTTATTAGTAACAATTTACCTGCTTTGTTACCATGTTCATAAAATATGGCCATATAGGAAGCTGCTATATGTAATAGGTTTAAAAAAATCTTGTAGTTTATTTCTAAGTAGGGTGAGTTGTCGAGAATGGAGTTGGCCAATGAAAGTTTGTTTTCTAGATTCTTTAATTCTTGAAGAACTTCCTTAACTTGCATCTCCTGCATTTTTTTTTCCAATGGGCATTTAAAGCAATTAAATGTCCGCTAAGGACAACCTAATGTGCTTTCTAAGTGTGTTGGAAGGATATGTGATATGTCAGCCATGATTGTTCTGTAGTAGCCATCTTAGCTCTAACTTCATCATCTTAAACTTTGTTACCTTTTAGCTGTAGCTGTAACCTTGTTTCGGGCAAAATTCTTTTCTGGAGTATGTTATATATTTCATGGAGATCTTAATCAAATTCTTAGAAATTAAAATAGCTGTGCCTTTGGTTTTACTAGGCTGAGGTTGGCTATTTGTGATAATATTGAAGTCTTTAGGTAGCCATTTTGTAAAATTGATCAGTTTGTAATGGTTTCCTGTGCAAAGAGTATGTTAATATTATTTCTTCTTAAATCTAGTTGTAAAGCTTTCTATTCAAAGTGTATATTTAAGCCATTATCATTAATGGACATTACTCTTATGTGATCACTTGCTTAAAAGAACAGTCCAGTCCGATTAATAAAAAGTAATGTGTGTTGTAAATACACAATACATTTTATTCTAATATTTTTAGTCAGTCTTTTATGTAAGGAAAGGTATTAATTATTCTATCTGTGTAGCAGTACACAGCTCCTTCTGTGTTTACTTCATAGTTGGATTATTTTGCCACTGACACAACAGCGTCTCAGGAAGGTCAAAATTAATAGTTAATGAATAACCATGGGCAGTTACAATACTTACAGCTAATGGTCTATGCTGTCAATAGCAAACGCTGATATTGTGCATGAGAGAGAGATCAAATCCATATAAAAAGAAATTCAATGTTTCAGCCCTTTCTTTAACAATTGCTTGTGCTGGGTTAACTACACCTTTCAGAGTTTAAAAAAAAAAAAAAAAAAAGGTGGATGACAGCTTAAAGTTTCTGATTGGTTATTTAGCATTATCTAGCCTGTCAGTCAATTCCTTAATTCAACATTCCAAACTGAGCTGCTGAACAGGAAGTGGCAGAGAGAAGGAAGCAGCTTCAGTACCAAACTGGTGCTAAATTGTGAAGGGTGGAAATAAATAATTTATATGACAAAAAGCATTTATTTAACAGTGCCAAACAGACAGCAAATAACTGTTGGTGCCTAAACTGTTCCTTTAAGGTTTCTTTTTCTTTTTCTCTTTCTCTAGCAATTAGTATGATACAGGGAAGGGATAAGAAGGGAGGGCAATAAGGGATGAAGATATGAAGAGGAATTCGATAGGTGTGTGATCCTTAAGATGGCACTATTTACCGAAACAAGTATAATTTGTTATTTGTATTCTATATTAGGTAGACTATACATTACCAAGTGCTGTGGGGGGTTGTATGTAGGATTAAGTACACTATGTGATTGTAGCTTGAGCCTAAGATTCTGTATCCCAACACATCTTAATTAGGGTATTTATAAGAACAATTATGAAATAAATTGGTACTGAATCCAGCAGGGTTACTAATAATGGCCTAGATTAAGGGTTAAAATATTGATTTACCATAGGACAGGGATGGCAAACCTATGGCACGCACACTGTTGCTACAGCTGTCTTCAATTCTGGCCGCAGACTCGACCTGACAGTTTTCAGGCCAGATCCGCAGCCTACACTGATGGAGCGCTCGCTTGCTGGAGAGCCCTCCTTCCCCGACACAGGCGTGATTATGTCACTCATCAGCGCTGGCACTTCAGGGGATGGCGCTGGTCAGTGACGTCACCTTTTTGTCATTCTGCCGAAAAGGTTCGTCACCACTGCCATAGGGTACAAGCTTTGTGGAATAAATCACTCTATATTTATATAGTACTCAGACATCAGTACCTAGCCATTTGTGCCTATTCCAAAAGAAGGGAGGAGGGAACGAGAGAAAATAAAGCAAAAATAAGGCATAGCTCATCTGTGAGCTTAGGCTAATGAGCAAGCATGACAGAAACCACAAAAATAATCAATCTAGAAAAGGTAGTGAAGTCTTAAGTCTATGATTATAAACTTTTTATAAAATGTAGACATCTAAGAAAGTGCACTATTAATGTAATATTGAACTGAGAATTTGTCAGTTATAAGTCAAACAAAGCAATAAACATCTTATTAAATAATAAACACGAACATCAATGGCATCTCGGGAGATTTCTTTCGAGATAGAGCTTTTCGATCCCGATTTTTCAAAATTTTTGATGGAAAGATAGTCATGCTACTAATGTAAAGTATGGCTACCTTTCCATCGAAAAAATTTTTAAAAATCTAGTTTGAAAAATCTCACAAGAACAATGCGAGATTTCTCTCATTAAACTCTGAAAAACTCAATGCGGTCTTTCCGAGTTTAATAGATTTTGCACCAAAGGTAAAGCCCAAATATTATTATGTGCATTAATTGAGCTAGTCAGCAACAACTGTTATTAGTATAAATTCTAGGAATAATCACAATGAGCATTAGCATTGCCATACAAAAAAAATAAATAAATAAACCAAACAGGCATAAGATTAACATTTGAAGCACACTACAGAGTCCCTAATAAATACAAAGCACTTTATTTTGAAAAACTAGCATAAACAACTGGATTCATCTGAAAAGATCTAAAAAAAATAAATAATTTTTCCAAAAATAATACCGCTGCAGGCCAGTTGGTGTCTTAAAGAATTTAAAGTGACAAAATTACACTATAGTAATTCACAACATGCTACATTGTGTTTAAAGATGAAGGTGTGTGATGTAGATTTATAATACTATTCACATTGAGGGGGTTATTCACTAAAGTCCGAATTGTTGTGTAAAGGTGTGAATTCGCCAGCTAAAGCCAGTCGCAATAGACTGCAAGTGTTGGTCGAGACTTTACTATGGAAAACTGCTGCAGTCATAACTTTAAAAATTGTCACAGTCACGGATTTGCTATGGGAATCTGCTGTTTGAGAATTCGACAGTTGAATTCTCACCTTAGTGAATAACCCCCTTAAATGTCTGACAGAACCAGGCATTTCAGTACATCTATTAATGCTGCATAACGTTAAACAAAGCTTAATATATATGTATAAAATACAGTATAGTTACAGTCTAAACAAGCTCAAATAACTTATAGACAGTATTAAAAAAAATACAACTTATTTAATAAATTATCTAAACCATAAACAATTATAGCTATAGAAGTATTTTTAATATCCAGAGAACTTCTTCCCCTAGAAGGAAGAATCTAACTAGCCAAAAAAGCTATTCTTTTGGCAACATTATCAGTCCCATATTTATGGATTAGTCCTTGCTGTATGTCTGCATCCTCCTCCTCCAAATCCAGGTCATCCTCTCTCACCCAAATAGGATATCCATCAGGCCTAGAACCAGTTTGAAGAAAATGTTTGGTAGAACTAACTTCTCCATTATTTTTTAAGAGTGCCTGAGTGACATCACACAGGCTAAGTTTAAACTCTGACATCATACTAAGTAAAGCCTCCCGCAGACCTTCACCTTCTGAAGTATCTGGACTTGAAGATACTTCATCCACCTGTGTCTGACTCTGAGAGCTGGGTGTGTCCTCCCCCATGACAAACTCCCTAAGTCCAAAACTGCACCTTGGGACCTCAAGTTCCGGTGTATCTTCATCCTATGATCAAAACAGAAAAGTAATTAAAATATTAAGGTAATATAAAAATTACAGACCCACATGAATATTGTATCAACGACAAAAATAACTCTACCATACTCTGCACTGCAGATCAGGGTTAGATCAGTGATTAAAATAAAAAAAACAATATAGGACAAACAAGAAGCTTATACAAAAGTCAATTTAAAAGGAACAAAAAAAAAACCTTCACTGTATAAGAAATAGATTAAAGGAACGCTTCAGCCAAAATTGAAAAAAAAAACAACAAACACATTTGGTAATTTATGCTAATTACTAACTTTTAGTAAATGCATTTTTTTTTTCAATTTTGGCCAAAAAGTTCACTTGCTTACCTTGTAAAGAAGTGCTGTCCAGCACTTCCTTGTTGCAGACTCCATCTTCTTTCTCTGTGGCAACTCTACGGCATCCGGTTCTGGCAGTCCCTCTGAGGTGCACTTTTCTATGCAGTTGCTCTCCCTGTGAAGCCTCGCATTGGCATTTCTTAATAGTCAAATGGGAGAGCATGATGTCATCAGTGTGTCCTCCCTAGATGACGTCACACTCTCCCATGTGACTAGTAGGAAATGCTGATGCGAGGCTTCACAGGGAGAGCAGCTGCAGAGGTAAGCGCACTTCAGAGGGACTGCCTTAACCGGACGCCGTAGAATCGCTGGCAGAAAAAGATGGAGTCTGCAACAAGGGAGTGCTGGGCTGCACTTCTTTACAGTGAACTCTTTGGCCAAAATTGAAAAAGAAATGCATTTACTAAAAGTTAGTAATTAGCATAAATTCATAAATTAGCAAATGTGTTTTTTTTTTTCAATTTTGGCTATGGTGTTCAGGCACAAAGAACAAAACAGAAAAAAAAAAGTGTCCAGTCTCTAGCTCTAGACTGCAGAGGCCACTGTTCCATATCTTGCACTAATGTTCTCTGGCATGTGTAAAAGTTGCATAAGTGAATACATAAGAATCTACACAAATGATGACAAAATAATAAAGTCTATGTAAAAGGAGAACTATGATAATTTTTCAAGATATGCTGAGGATCTTGATATGAAAAATGCCAGCTGCAGCCCTCTTCTGCCCCCTGTATGTGGATTTTTTATACTGGATTGTGTGAGTGTATCTTACATTAGAACATTTGATGGTAGTAAAACCTTTGCACTAGGGGCTTTGTTTTTTTCTTGTGTCTCCATTAAGGTCAGCGCTATTCTTTACTTTTTGGAAACACACATGATATAAGGGGAACTTGTGGATGAAGGATTGTGCTGCAGACCTGGAGTGACAGGAACCTACACTAAGATTGAATTTTTCTTTAAGGGACTATATCCAGAAGCAAATATTATGTATACAGCAGTGAACACTTTCTTCTATCTAAATTAAAAAAGCAGTATAACTGCATATTAAAAAGGCAGCGTAAATAGTTAAGCTCCGCTGATACACTATATTTGCAAGCTTTCATAAATGTCAAAGGCTTCTTGTTCAAATAAAATTTTAATTATTTAATGTATAACAATTTTATTTACACACCTACCTGCAACAAATCCCAAGAATAATTGAGTAGAAACAAGACAAGTTAGAAGTCCCAACAGAAAAGATTGGGTTGCAAAGGAAAAAAAAAACCCCCAAGACAAAAGAAATATTTAAATATAAGGAACCACTTTCATATATTAGATACTACAACTTTCAACAAAAAAAAGGCCTGTACTTACCACTGATAAATTTTGTACCTCAAACTCCATGTTAGCAATCTCAAATATCCGAAAATCACCCTCTTCTTCAGAAGATGCAGTGACTACCTTCTTACTAATCTCACCAACTGTCCTTTTTCCTAAACAAATAAAAATTAAAATAAGGCCATTGTACAAGTAGTTTAGAAAAACACTCCTTCTCTGTACAGCATTACCAGTGCAGGGAGTTAAAGGACAAAAACAAATGGGTTCGCAGTCAGGAATAAAATCATTATAGTTATACCATAATGTTATAGCATGAAACACAAAGCAGGACATTTCTAGAAGTTGAAAAGGTTTTAGACCCTTAAAATGTATCTGTCACTTCAAAACTCTAATACTAATTTTGGTTGTACTAATGACAAACATTTTTGTAAATATATATGTATTTTTAAAAATATACCTTTATGCAGCTTTTATCTCTGTCATCTTCAATCTCAGCCTGCCTTCTCTTTACTGAGTTAAGTGGGTGGGGCTAAATGAACAACATTATAGCTTCTCCAATCAGATGCCTGCTAAATCGTGATTTAAGGGATCTGATTGGAGGAGCTATAATATCAATCATCATTTAGCCCCACCCATCAACTCGAGCAAGAAAGGGCAGGCTGACAAGGTAGATAACAGAAAGAAACCCTGTAAAAAGGTACATTTTTTTAAAATACATATATATTTACAAATGTATTATACATTTATTTAATTAGTAGAACCTAAATTAGTATTAGTTTTGAAGTGACAGGTTCACTTTAAAACTGGAGTTTTTTTGTTTTTTTTTAAACACTGGTATGTTAAAAAAAAAAAAAAAAACTTTTATTGCCATGTCAAAAGTCTCTTTCTAATGCATTTTCTTACATCAAAAAAACTTGTTTACGATCCTGCATAAATTAGCAGAAACCTTTATCTAAAACCTATATCTAAAGAGAAACAGGAACCCTCTTTTATCATCCCAAACATGCAAGCCACCTTAACTACACACATCACATAGAATGTTTAAGTATACTGTATAAATTACTGTTAATGTTTTAGGACTACAGCAATACAGGTTTACATTTACTCTAACTGTCAGCATTTAGCAGCACAGTCATTGTGATGGGATGTGTATGTTCCTTGATTATAGCTATACTCCGTTGAACCTGGATGTATGCAATTTACTATAAATAATTTAAGACATCTTGATTCTTATAAGACAAAATAAAAACCACCAGTATATATTTTAAGTATATTTCTAATGAAGCATTACCCCAATTTACTAGAATGTTTTACTGATTATCTGCAGAGATGTCCTGTTATCATGGGACACAAAGGGGCGGGGGGGGGGGGGGGGGGGGGGGGGGGGGGGGGGGGGGGGGGGGTAGAGATTTGGTTCAGCTTGCTCAGAAGTGATTAGAACCCTGGGGCACAAGTAGGAAAAGCAACTTAAGGCCAGATTCACACTGGTATATTCAAGCACTGCATTTTTAGGCAAGCATGTCTTCGGGACATGCTTTTATATTGAAACGCTCACTCAGCGTTCACGACTCCTCCTGTGTGTGCGTATGCTTTGTGTCACACCTGTAAGAATAGGAAATATGTGACAAGCAGCGTTCCAGCATGCTTGTGCTCATGTTCACCACCATTGTGGCCGGAGGAAGATAAGTGCCATAGGGATTCTTTGCATGTGTTTTTTTTCCTAGAGCAGCATATATGCGCATTGCTTAAATATGCCAGTGTGAACCTGGCCTAAATCTCAAAATAGATTTATCTGCTTTCCAAGCTAATATCTAGAACTACGTTAAAACACCTGTTGGTTCTTGAGTCATTAAGCTAACCTATATGAAGGCATTATTTCTGGTGTTTTATTATCTATTTAAATGAAAACTATTTGTAAGTAGTTTTCTTTAAAATGTCAGACTAATACATCAGTAAACCTGCAACAAATTTAATTGTATTTTGCTATTTTCTTTAAGACTATCCAGTTTTGAGCATAATATACATCTGTTTTCCATTCAGAACGAGTTCGGTCTATGAGGGTTTCTAATAACACCAGCAATCTGTGGTCCTATGCATATTACCCTCCTTCATCAGTGTATAAATCTACTTTCTACTTTATGAGTATGCATTTGCAATCAACTTCAGTGTGCTGTATTGCATATATCCTCCCATGTTTTTATTTTAGTTGTATTTCTTACACGTGATAAATTAGACAGGTGTTTATAAATAACAGCACAAATATAAAATCACTGGGCAATTCTCTGAGAACACAGTTCACCTTTTGATCTTTTGGTGCCTTCAACTTCAACAACTTGTTTCTGTAATGATCCACTAATATTGCTAGGTCCTGGAGCTTCATTTTCACCAGTGTCACCTTTTTTAGTGCCCCCTTTTGGCGAAAGCATTTTTCTATTAACCAGGTCATGTCTTTTCACAGGCGTTCCAAGTTTCTCAGCATGGAATGAAAAACTACTGTATCTGGATTTTTTTGTTGCTGGTTCAGACTTTTCCTCGTCACTATCAGAAACTCTACGTATTGGAGAAACATGAACTGGTAATTTGTAGCTTTGATTACCTTTAAGGTATCTATGATAGCGATACCTTAATGACTGCCAAGTTCTATTCACTACTTTTTGCTTCTCCATTTCCTTCCATAGCAATGTACCAGTGTCAGTGCGCTGGGTGGACACATTATCCCTCACATACATCAGGATAGCTATATCTTCCTCTTCTGTAAAGGCGTTCCTGCCTAATGGATACAGGTCTGTGGATCTGGGTGTGCCACCTTCTCCTATACAAGCTTGTGCAACTGAACCATCATCCCTGTTATCAGTCTCCTCGCTCTGCACAGCTTCTATAGGTTCGTCTCCAGTGTTACAATTTTCATTTCTCTTTTCAATGTTACCTTTCTGCTGCTCTCCTACTACTATTAGCCCCTTGTTATTTACTGCTCCTGACTTACTGTCATCTTTTCCTCTTTCCCTCCTGCTTTTTCCAGGCACTTCAACATCTTCAGCTTGATTCCTTCCACTCTTCCTCCTCTCTTTGCCTTCCCCCAATCGGTAATCATCTACGTTTAGCCGTAGATCCTTCTTCACACACTCCAGAACATACGTAGAAGAGATATACTGAGCTCCCTGCGCATTCCTAGCCTGGGAAAGAATCAGGGCCCCCGGTTCCTGTACTCGGCACATCTTCCCTCCCCCGTGCAAGATGAGAGGAAACAACTGCCGCTTGAGAGGCCCAGGCGGAGCATAAAATCGCATCGGAGACCCATCTTCCTCCACAAACAAGGTGCGAGAATGCCCAAATCCGCCAGGCACAGCCATTTTTCGCGCCACCTGAACAAAGCTTCCGTGTATGACGTCATCATTATGCGCTGCTGCTTACGCAGGCGTGTAGTAAAGGCTAACAAAAAAAAAAAAAAAAAAGATCGAACCTTTAATTTAAAGGCTTTAGTAGACCGCGCAGTATCCTGGGACTTGTAGTTTAATACGAGCAGGAGGTTAGACAAATCAAACTATCCCATTATAAAGCTCCACGCTGCGATGAGATCCGCGTTAGGATCGCTTAGAACAGCGGTTCTCAACCTTTTTCGGCCTGCGACCCCCGGCGCTGACGTCACCACGCCGCACGTGATGACGTTTCAGTTGACGTCACCCCGCATGAACCCTTATAAGAAGGGTTCCTGCGGGCACTTCTGAGTGTTGGAGCGGTTCTCGACCCCTGCCGGGGTCGCGACCCACAGGTTGAGAACCGCTGGCTTTGAAGCAGCGGCTTCGTTCCAAATAAAGCGCAGGGACTGTACAGGGGAGAGTGCATAGCACTGCTCGTATTTAACAAATAACTCCTAGGTACGACTCCTAGCCGTCGTGTCAGCCAAACGAAAACATACCCCCAGGTAATGCTGGCAGACACGCACCTCATGTTTCTCCCACTAAACACGAGCGTATGATGCGCAGAACATCAGCGACAGTATAAATGCTCCCTCAGTGTTCATATCACTTCCTGTGTGTTGCATTTTGGGTGCGACCAGTGCTGGCTCTGCCATTAGGCAGAGTAGGCAAATGCTAGGGGCGCCGCCTGCCCA
>WMED01016588.1:0-12972 GCA_019650415.1 Pipa parva
CCACACGTGCAGAATTTTGATCGATTTCCATTCGTGCGGAAAAAATTCCGATCGTGCGGAAAAAATTCCGCACGTGCGATCTGAATTTAAATTTCGCCCTTTATAAATTAAGTTACAATTTATATATAACTGAGTATAATTTACTCTAATTCCTTTTGTCAAGGTACACTGAGATGTCACATCATAAACAAAAACTAAACAAATGGTAAAATATTATCTGTATAGTTCCCTTTAATCTTTTCATATAAACAAAATACGTTAAGAATTAAAAAATGCTGAACGAACCATGTTCCTATGGTAATTTGACTTTCCTAATGAAATTTAAAAAACTGAATTAAGAAAATATAGCTGGATAGCTTATTGGCTGCTTTTGAACTAACTTGCAGACAGCTAAACACTTGTCTGGTAATTGAGATTAATAGCCAGTTGACCCCAAAACAATTTGCACATTTCAAGCTTTCAGGTTGCTGGAAATGCCTTCTGACAATCATACACAACAGGTTGTGTCTTTTATACGTGTTCTAATTTTATTATTATTATTTATTCATTCTTATATAGCGCTACTATTTTACGCAGTGCTTTACAGAGATTCATCACTCACTTTAGTCCCTGCCCCATGGAGCTTACAATCTAGTTTTTTGTCACACACACAGATGTATATTTTTGGATTGTGTGAGGAAACTGGGGAGAACATACAAACTCCATGCAGATGAAGTCCAGGGTGGAATTGAATCTAGGACCTCAGCGCTGCAAGGCAGCAGTGATAAACACTGAGCCACAGCACTACCCATTGTAGAATTTTGCTCATTTGCCTATCCTCCACACATGTTTCATGCACATAGAAAGAAACACACAAATAAGCAGATGTTCCTAACTGAATTTATTTTATGAATTCATCTGTAAGTTGTGCAGACAGTTGTACAGACTCACATATGCTGACCATCAGTGTTAATATTGGCAAGTGTATTAAATCCTGGGCTTTGCATGATTTATAGATAGATGGACAGATGGACACAACCTTTCTCAAAGTAGAGAAAATCATATTAACCTCAAGTGGCCAGACCAATGACATTAAACATTATTCCAAGTTAGACCGCATAAATATCTACAGTAGTAAACTGTACAATTTGTTATCTGGGAAGAATAATGTACACTGTTGAACCCAAAGCTATTTAGAAAACAAGGAAGTAATATTTATATAACTAGAGGAAAAGACTGTTTCCTTTCTAGTCAGGAAGCAAAATCTATTCAAAGAGCACCACGACTGCATACAAAATTAAATTAAGCATTTGATATGAAGCTCCTTTTCTTGGCTGTAAAGAAGTTTTCATTCAAATGACTTAGAACATCACTATCTCTGAGGAACAATTAGAGGAAATGATTTCTGACTGTCAGAATCTGAAACATATGATTTATAAGATATTTTCTTAGACCCATCCTAGGCTTAACTTCAGAGATAATAAGAAATATTTATATTTTGAGTATGCTATCAGTGCACCAGACAGGATTTACAACTCGATTTAAATGCTTTGCAGAAAAAAGAAATCAGTCCGTCAAAACAATTCCTTCTCCTGCAGACTGTTTTTCTTGTTGTTGATGTGGTGGACCTGTATTATTCTTGAAACATATCCTTTGCGTTGACAGATTTGTGTTTATTCTTGAAGTTCTTAGAAGAAAGAAAATGTGGCCTAACATTTGTGAAAAGACCACATGGAAAATAAAGGTTTTCTTCCTGCTATCAATAATTTCCTTTAGCGTAGTGTCTCACCCTCTGCTGCTTCTGTTTTATTTACAATAAATGTCAAGGAAATAAGACTCTTTTGGAATTTTGACTAAGACAATTTTGACCTTTTTAATGAGTTTCACCCTGTTTCACTATTTTCATTTCCCTATACTTTTCAATTCCACTAATTTATAAAAGATTGATATATTTCAATCATCTGAAAGAAGTACGCTTTTCCTTCTATTAGCTTAGGTAAGCTTGGAACGGCAAGCAGGGATATGGATAAAAACAGGCTATTACTAGTTAAAAAAAACTTTTTGACTCTTGTAAATATCTACTGTATATTCTAAAATATATAGAATTTGAATTTCAATCGGGGTTTCTAGATGAAATATGAAGAATCCATGAACTGATTTCTATAACTATACTGATTAGATAATAAACTAAAGCCCTTGTGACTCTGCATAACTTTTTCAGTTGAAAGGTTACTGATCAACTAAAATCGTGCTGGTCACATGACCAAAATAGTTTCCAGTTATTGCAAATGACAGTCATGGATTTGAGACTATCACGTAAACTTTACCCTATTGGCTTCAATGCTAGGATACTATAATCATTTACATACACTGGACAGCATTTTCATTTCAACCAATGTGGTTTTGTTTTAAACCATTCTGAGGTCAGTTTTCAAGAAAAGTCGTTTTAGAGAAATAATAGTTATTTTTATGAACAAACTACAAAAGGCACTGTTACAAAAAAAGGAATTTAAAAATTTGTAATTATCTTTGCGGATAGTTCTATGAACATTCTGAGAACTGGGAAAACTACAACTTCCCAGGTATTTATGGCATTAAGCAAATAAGTTGACTTATTGTTTAGAGTCACATGTGGTCATATTTACATTTGGCACCACATCAGATTTATTCAATTCTAGACTACAGACCTGAGGGTAATTGTGAAATGTTCAAGTTGTTGGCAGCTGAAATTCAAAATGTTTAATATTGAGAAACTGTTATATACCAATAGAAAAATTAAAAAATGGCTAGAACATCTTTAGCTACTTAGAATCAAGTCTGACAGCAGAGATACAGGAAATGGTTTGCAATATTCCTAACATTATTATATGCAGTGCTAATATATTTCATACAGTAATATAAGGGTATGAACAAAATAAAAATGATTTAAAAAACCACATGTGCAACTACCTATTCCCACACACACACAGAACACACACACCAAATGACAATTGTCCTCAGGTTCTGTGTTTTGCTTCTATCATTCTTTGAGTTCTTTGTTAATTCCTTTTGCCTTTCTAAATTATTTTAATTTATTTTTTGTACCTGCATTAATATTATTTTGAAATAATAATGAACATATTTGTATACATGAGGTCTTTTTTTTTAACTTAGTCCATTTCTGTATATAAAGGTGTGAATAACCAAATGTGTAGACAGATATTTTGTACCGATTCCTTCATTATTAAATTAGTCATGAGTTTAGTTGGCAGTGGTATAACTAAAGGACTATAGGCCCTGGTACAAAATGTAGGTCTGGACACACAAGCACACTCAGCCATCATCAAGTTTGTTATATTTTTATGTTTTTGGACACTAGTGGCCTTCATATATGGCACCTCCTCAGATCCCAGGGGCCATATACATAATTATCATGCTGTGGGGGATGGCTGTGGGGGCATCAGTAATGGTAAAGCAGCCAGGCATCTTGTAAACACCTATTTTTATACCCCTTTCCCTCTATTAAACTATTCATTGCTGTTGACTATTTTAACTCTGTTATCCTTCTGTGTTCATTAAGTCTATAAAGTGCTATATACTAAACATAAATAGCATAAATAACTTGTAAATGTTGCTTTTACATTCATTT
This sequence comes from Pipa parva, assembly GCA_019650415.1. NCBI lineage: Eukaryota > Metazoa > Chordata > Amphibia > Anura > Pipidae > Pipa > Pipa parva. The sequence goes on from WMED01016588.1 coordinate 3,608, forward strand.
CAATGGCAAACAGGTCCTAGCTTATTATACTGGCATTAAGAAGGGGGTTATTGACTAAAGTATGAATTTTTGTGTGAATTCACCAGCTAAAAACAGTCATAATAGACTGCTACTGTCACAGTTGTGATTTTACTATGGGAATATTTTTGCAGCTTTAAAACTGTTGCAGTCACATAGAATCCGCTATTTGAGAATTCAATAGTCGATTTCTCACTTTAGCCAATAACCCCCTAAGCCTTTTGAGCAAAATGTCACCAGAATAATAACAGGAACCCTGAATTAACTCCCCATTTCATTACCTTATTTTGTCAAATTCAAACTCACATATTCATGCCAGTACAGCATGGTGAATTGTAATTTCAACACGTGATGAATGCTCTATGGGCAGAATGCTGTGAATTGTCTCTAATTCATTTGGGAATGAGAATTTACTCTTTCCATATTCTTCTTATTATTATTATAATTTTCATATTTACTTACAGCTTTTAGCTTAGGCAGGTTAGCTGCTGTAAATAATATAGAACAAGATTTAAACTAATCAACCTTCTGTTTAAAGGGACAGTGCACTGTAGAACTGAAAGCACTAATTACTTAACTCAGTTGTTGTCCTATGCACTGTAAGCAGGATGTGAAACAAGTTTCTACCCTTTGCTTAAAAATTAGAATAATCTTCAATTGAAAACTCCTAGCAACAAAATAGATGGAATGTTGAGCTGCCTTCTTTCCTTATTAGACATGCCCAACATTCCTATCAGGATCTCACACAAGTTACACTAACAGTTTTGCAAGGCTAATGCAGGAGGTCCTTGAATGCATCAACAGTACCTTCTAATCTAGCAACAGAGAGAAATAACAGGTCAACAAGGTCATAAGAGGAATAAAAGACCAGTAAATTCACTGCTTTGACATCTATGTCTTTCTCTACAAATGTCTGTATCTATGCCACACATGCTGCATGATGATTCTGACCTTTGACTGGTTTCCACTTATTCCACCCACCTACCAAAGCTTAATCTGCCATGTTCCCTAACTTGCATGTAAGATTGGTAGTAAAGTGATCTAGAAAGGCAAAAATGGTGCCATGTTGGAAGTTATCATTGAATATAAAGGACTTTTTTCCTCTAGTAGCCTAAAATATAATGAAACAAAATTTTCTTTTTTAGAAGAGTCATTAAAGAAACAGTGTAGTCACAACTATTATTTGCTTGTCTATTTGTCACTGTTAAAGACATACCTTTTGCAGTATAAATTATTTACTAATGTTCATACTTTTCTCTGTCTCTTGGACTTCCTCCTCAGCAGCTAAGATTAGAATCTTAAGATAAGGTTTCATTGAAATACCTCAGAATTCTGAGTAACTGGGAAGCAGAGGTGCAATCTCAGAACTGCTCCCCACCTGCTTCTCTCTCATTTTTTTTCAAAATTCTCAAGCCTGTCAATCAAGGTGCTGATTTGACATTACAAATTGGTGACTGCAGTGTACCTTTAATGATTTCCATGCCACTGCCTTTAATTTTATCACTTGCACAACAGAGAAGCAAAAACAGAAAAAAAAATGGGGGCTTCTGAAATAAGCTTTTCCCATAATCCATTGGTACCAAATAGAAGACTGGTTACCAGTTGAGGGGGATTATTCCAATAACCTTACATTTTACTAAAACAATTTTGATCTGGTGACTAATTTGCTTAGTAATAATAAATATCTATTAACTGTCCATCTATAAAAATGGCATCACTTATTTAACAAATGAATGAAAAGTGAAAGTAGGCAGTGGTTTTAAGCATCTCATGCTCCCATCATGCCCTAGTATTCAAAATTAAAAGAAAAAAATCTGCTTATATTAGAGCTTACAAAACATAAATGTTTATGTAGAGTTTGTGGTAAAACAAAACAAAAGAAAATAGCACAAGAAACATTTGTGTCAATGTAAAATATCATAAAATAAAAAAATATTTATTTTTATTTTAATAAGAAATATTATACCTCCTACTAGCATCCCCAGTTGTAATTAGCTCCACCTAGTGTAACTATTCCATGGAAGCATAAAGTAATTTCAGCTCTGACAACACAGGTATTCATGTAATGTAGCTGTAACCTTAAGAAAACCACACATAATATTAATGGGGGTTATTTATCAAGCATTTTTGGGATATTTAAAGATAGAAAATAACTTTTTGATATAAAAAAAATGCATAAAAAAGTTATTTCTTACATGGCAAAAGGAGTATTTTTAAATAGGCAATACCGACATAATCAAATAAAGACTGTTCTTCCAGAATATTAGCATCAAAAATGAAAATGCCCATCATGCCTTTATAGCTTCTATGAGATTAATTCCTAAGCTTGGGCGAAATTTATTAAAGTCGGAAAGACCGCTCTGGGTCTTTCCGACTTTACCAAGAGAAATCTTGTTTTATTCTTGCCACATTACGTTGGAGATCACGAGATCAAGTTTTGCGATCTCAAATTTTCGGTATTCTCCATGGAAAGGTAGGCATGTTACTAATGTAAAGCATGGCTATCTTTTATGGAAAAGAATTCGAAAACTTGAGATTGAAAAACTCGATTTCGAGATCTCGAATGAAATCTCAGGAGATCAACCTGAAATTTCTCTCGGAGCAGACCACTGGTCTTTCCGACTTTAATAAATTTCACCCTAGAATGTATAATGTTTTATTTTAAGAATTAATATCCTTTACCATTCAATGAATATGCTTTGATGGGCTTTGTGAGACACTTGGTAAGTAAGAAAACTTATTATCTAAAATTCCATAGTAAATACCTAGACTACTGCTTGATTGAAACATCAGTGAGGTTATTTATAAATCTACAGAAAAAACACAAATAAATAAACCCCAATTTGTGTGATAAAATGATTTATTATACCATGCCAATAAAATCCATATCATCTGATCATAAACCCTTTAAACCAACACACTTACAAGAACATCTTTAACAAATGGAAAAAAATTCTGCAGCATGTCACGTGACAGATGACAGAAAGCCGAACACACAACAAATGGCAATGTGAGTGCGTAGGTGCGAGTGATTTAGAAAATAATGGAAAGTTGATGAATACTAGCAGATGGATCACATAAACATATGCAAAATTTTAGTGTGACTCAGAACTGGGGTTTATTTATCAAAGTGAGAATTCAACTGTCGAAGTGAATTCTCATCACTTTGGGTTGCTAGCTACGCCTTGATTCTCTACTCCTTATTCACTAAACAGAGAATTCCCTTAGCAAATTCTCGACCACGTCAGTATTCCCATAGTGATGTCGGGATCGCATCAGTAGCCGTCTATTATGTATGTATGAATGTATAATCTTATTTATAAAGCACCACAAATTTACACAGCGCTATACAAATACAAATATAATACAGACACAGGAAAAGTGCATTAAATAATACAAGTATAATATCACAAGGATACTTCACTGTAAGTGCCAGGTTGTGGTTGACACAAGAAGTTGGAGGTCCCTGCCCCATAGAGCTTACAATCTAAATGGGAGGAAGACTTACATACACAGACAAAAGGGTAATAAGAGCTGTGACAATGTGTTGAAACACATAAATACAAATATTAAGCTTAAATGACTAATTAAGGATTAAATAAAATAAATAAATAAATCAGTGCTAGTGGTTTGAAAAGTGCAGAGGGAATGTTCCTGGCAAAGATAAAGGGGGTATAGAATTCCAGATGTGGGGGGCCAAAAGAGAAAAGAGTTTAAGATACGAAAAGGCAGTACTCGTGTATGGCATGCAAAGATGGTTGTTTGGCACAGTTGATGTCGAGGAATATATGGTCATAGGAGTGAGGAAATGTAGGGAGATTCAACAGAGTGAAGTGCCTTAAATGTCAAAAGGAGAACATTGTAAATGATTTGTTTGTTACGGGGAGCCAAAGAGCAGAGAGAGATTGGGAGAAAGGCTGTCTCCTCTGAATAGAGAGGGAGAGAATTCTGGCAGGAGCATTTAGTATAGACTGGAGCGGGGAGAGGTGGGAAGCTGGAAGACCAGATAGAAAAGCATTGCACTAGTCCAAGCAGGATAGGACAAGAGCATGCATGAGGGTGTTAGCAGTGGAGCGAGAGAGAAAGTGGTGGATCTTGGAAATGTTGCAAGGGAAATTTGAGTCTGTATTTCTGGTGTTAGCACAGGTGCGGATTAGTAAAATTGGATATCATCTGCATATAAGTGATAATTATGAATTGATGATATCACCCAAGGAAAGAGTGAAAGAGTGTACAGTGAAAATAGGAGGTTGCAAATGAGAAAGCATTGGGGCACCTCCAACCTAAGTGGGACAGGAGAACAGGTGTCATTAGCATGGGAGACAAAAAACGAACGATCATAAAGATAGAAAGCCAGCCAAAATGCAGCTTGTTTACAAACACCAAGCACATGGAGAATTTGAATAAGAAGGGACAATGTCAAATGCAGAGAATACAGTAAGGGGGGGAATTCACTATGTTCCGAAGTGAGGTGCGTAGTGTTCGCCTCACTTCGGAAAAACTGAAATGCGCATGCTAATGTCCTGCACGCGGACATCATCATGTGCATTAAAGGGATTCCCCTCCCGGCAAGAGCACTCGAGTCTTCTCGCCGGGAGGGGAATCCCTTTAATGCACATGCTGATGTCTGCGTGCAGGACATCAGCATGCGCATTTCAGTCTTTCCGAAGTGAGGCAAACACTACGCACCTCACTTTGGAACATAGTGAATTCCCCCCTAAGTCTTTGAGAATTAGAATTGGCAACCTGGAGATCATTTGCAAGTTTACACAGAACAGTCTCCGTAGAGTACACTGGACTAAAATAAGACTGCATAGGGTTCAGGAGCTGGTGCACATTTAGATAGTAAGGTGGGTACAGGCAAGACGTTCTAGAAGTTTAGAAGCCAGAGGCAAGAGAGAGACAGGGCGTTAGTTAGCGAGACACGCAGAGTCCAGTGTAGCTTTTTTAAGGATGGGTTTAATACATGCTTGTTTAAATGAAGAAGGAAAAAGTTCTAGAGGGCAGGGAAGAGTTGAATAGGTGTGTTAGTTCAGGAACAAGGACATAATTGAAAGAAATACTTACCGGCGTCCTTTCCAGTGCCGGCACACTGCCGGCGCTTTGAGCGCACGGGCAGGTGATGTGCCCACAGTGACATCACGGGGGTGTGCGCCTGGTGTGCCTAGAGGCAGGAGCACGCCTGCCTCTCTGCCTATATAAGGCAGACGCGCTCCAGTAACGGAGCCCAAATTTTAAAAAAATACAAATTATTAAGTATTTGGTGGGCTTTTTGAATTGCTACTTTAAACTTAATTGAGTTTGCCTGTACTGCTAGTTCCTGGATACGCTTGTTACCTGCTCCAGTTTTCCTGAGTCCAGAGTCCTGTGTCCAGAGTCCTGTAGCAATATCCTGTACCAGTATCCTGTACTTGGGCTCTATTCATAACCACCACTGAACAGCTGACTTAGGGGCCGCGACTTCTGTACTCTCGGCAGCTGAGTCCAGTACCCCCTTGCAGTGGTTAAAGGTGAAGACTGGAGAATACCTTAGACTCCGCGCCCTAAGGACAGCTAGTGCCAAGTTCAGTGTGGTTTCTACCAGTAACCTCCTTCTACTCTACATCACAGTACTGAACCCTTACAAGAATATCAGCACTTAGTTAAAGAAGAAGGCATGGGGTCGAACAAGCATGTAGTGACACTAGAGGAAAAGAGAAGTTGAGAAACTTCAGACTGGGTAGCAGGAGAAAAAAAATTCAGATACTCAAATGGGGATGTAGGTAGAATAATGTCTGTGTGATTAGGAGGAACAGCAATCTGACTGCGGATTTTATCATTTTTATTTCTAAGGAAGTTGGCAAAATCTTGTGGGGAGTGTTGGGGGGTTTGCACACCTGAGGACAAGGGACGTAGAAGGGTGTTGAAAATGGAGAGCAGATGATGGGGATTAGATTTATTCTGGTTTATGGGAGTTCTGTAATAGGATTGTTTGGCTAGGGAGAGAGAAGTGTTAAGGCATGAGAGTAATGAGAGTAATGAGAGCAAGTGTAGTGTGTGATCATCATTAGCTGACTAATTTGCCTCATTGCAGAGTTTCCTGAATACCCAAATATGGGGAAGCAGTGAATTCTCACCATTATGTGACAATATGGACATTGATAAATAACCCTCTAAATGGTTTCATAGACAAACCAGCTTAATTGTTGCAATCTACACCTGGTTTTTGGTTTTAATTATTTTTCTGAAATAAATTGTGGAGGTAATAAATTGCTAAGCAACACTGAAAAATGAAAATAATTACAAATTAGTGGACTGAACTAATACGATTGTTTACTGTACTGGCTAAATGTATTCAATATTTTATTCAGTCTAGGAAAATCTGCAATTGGAATTAAGTCTCCCAGTAACTATGAAAAACATATGGATGGCTAAACTCTCCAATTCTTCCTGGAATAAAATAAGCAGATGGCAAAAGTCTCTCTGAAGAGAGATGCAAATGGGTTTGCATTGAATATTAACTATGGTTAAAGATATTTCAACAGTATATTACATGTACAGTGAGAAAATATAAATAAATCATTGTTTGCACTAGTATGATGATTTAAAAATACCAAACACAATGTTGTCAGTGCAGAAATACTGTGAGGCTCAATTATTAAAGTGCAGTATTCGTAGCATACTGTGACTGGTATAGTGTGCATAATCAGTTCCATGTCAACTCATGCCATATACCAAACATCATTAAATAACTATACATGACACACCAGTATGGCTTGAAATTTGGCCACAGCTTTATTAACCATGGTTAATTATAAACGATCATCTATAACAAGAAACCATATCACAACTTCCTGTTCTTTCCCAACACTCTTTCAACCCTGCCTACACATCTGCCCTAATTTGCCCACCTGTCAATAACCAATTCTCTCCTGCAGTAGGAGACAGTAAACTCTCTGACTGCTTTCTGCCCCAGTTCCTGACTCTGCTCATCGGTGATTGTAAGCTGTTCTCAGCAGTATAGCAGCTTCCCAGCCACTCTGTTTGGTAGATTAAGCTGAGCCTCCTCCAAGCTGTCTGCATTTTTATTCGCTGTTTCAGTGTTCAGTGCAGGAGGGATTGTTCCTTAAAAGTGCACCTGTCACCTTGAAACTCAAATACTAAATTAGGTTCTACTAATTAAATAAATGCTTTTTCAAATATATATGTATTTTTAAAATGTACCTTTACATTGTGTTTTTCACTGTCATTTTCCCTGTCTGCCCAACTTTTCATTCCGGAATTGGGTTGGGCAGGGCTAAAAGGATGACTGACATTAAAGTTCCTCCAATCAGATCCCTTAAATCCCAATCTAGAGTTTATAAGCACCTATCCTATCCTATCCTATCCTATCCTATCCTATCCTATCTTATCCTATCCTATCCTATCCTATCCTATCCTATCCTATCCTATCCTATCCTATCCTATCCTATCCTATCCTATCTTATCTTATCTTATCTTATCTTATCTTATCTTATCTTATCTTATCTTATCTTATCTTATCTTATCTTATATTATCTTATCTTATCTTATCTTATCTTATCTTATCTTATCTTATCTTATCTTACCCTTCAATCCCAGCGCTTAATTTAGTGGAGGGTCAATCCCTCATAGTGGGTAGCACTGACATAACATAACAATAGTATACTACTGTTATCATTTCTAATTTGAGACACTTATTATTACTGCTGACTATATCATTAACTATTTCAGTTATTGTTACTTCATCATAGGTGGCTGCTTTAACTGAACTGATGATAGTAAGGCAAAGGTGAGTATAATGGTTAACCAAAGAAAACATACTATAACAGTGGTGACAATGATACTGTCAACATACCTGGGCAAAGATATTAGTAATGTTACATCACACTTTCATAACTATAACATAAAATATTAAACTTTGAAAGATAATGTCAGGAAGAAAACATTTGTGCTGCCAGAGAAGAGTTAAATGACACACCAACATTACATGGAGGAGGCCAAGAATACAAAAACTGAGAATTTTTCTACAGTTTTTGTTTATGGCTTCCATATATGGAAGATTTACACCATATAAGTTGTCCTTTGTCCTTGTCCTTATTCTGCAAAAAAACACATTCATTTCTCTGCTTCAATTTATTGCTGACCGGTGCAACACCGGGAAGCGAACATATTAGGGTATCAGTACAGGAATCACTGTCACAACCTAACATCTGCTTTATTTCCATCATCTGCTCTCGTTTGGTCAGGGTCTTATACATGCTGAAAAGCAAGAGTAAGTGGTAGTGTGACAGCAATTGTCTCATACTCTGCCAATGGTGTGAGTGAAAACTTTCATAAATTTCAGGTGTTTTAGTTGAAGTTAAAAATAACTTCCAACTTATGATATCTTATGTCATAGTGACAGCTACTGTAAACAGAACTGACACATGTTAGAACTGTGGCTTGTTAGAGAAATGACGAAACTGCAAAACTACAAATGTGCACGGATCATTTTTCTTTTGTTTGATGCTGCAATATTTGGTTGGATCAGCCACACTTCCAGTATAATTATATAGTTCTTGGTGTGCCTGCAATGCTTGTATTTTTATAGTAAAGCAGAGTTGCTTTGTCAGAAAGGTGGATCAAAATTCTATGCAGTAGTAGTTGGGAGTACTTCTCCTGTGTAAACATTTACAACTGGGGGAAGCTCAGCCTTTTGATACAAAATCACTTGTCAGGAAAAACTTCCATATGAAAATTCAAACAAGCAAATAGCACCAGCCTTAGAATAATGTATTTATAACCCACCACACATGGAGTCCCCTTGCGATTGGTTGGTTAGCATCACATTTGTATTAAAATTAATGAACAAATAAAACAGCTGAATTTAATGTGAACAAACTTGCACAGGATATGAATTTTGAAAGTGCAGGGGCAGAAAATGTGCATTGATCATTTCACTTTTGTCTGCTAGAGAAATGAGGGAACAGAGGGAAGGGGCATAGGAAAGAGATGCCACATGGAGATGGATACAAAAGGGTTAAAAAAGAAAGAATGAAAACAAGCTGATTGAATGATATTAGGAGCTGGAAGACATCAACAGAAATGTTTGTACAATTGTTAAAAAGAGTATAAATGCGTTATATATGCATTGAAATGTGGGGAGCATTTACAGGGGCATTGCTATTTTTCATATTTATTCGGAAACATCAATGGTGGCATAGAGTATATTTTTCTGATTGTCTTTTATCAATGTTTGAATTCCTATCAGTAAATAAAGCAGCTTCTCATGCAATATGATATGAATGAAGGTTGAATCGGAGCATCAGAACACTAAGGGCCAGATTCACCATTCTGTGAAGTGAGCC
>WMED01016592.1:0-13258 GCA_019650415.1 Pipa parva
ATTCGCCACTTCACAGACTTTTGGCTATAAGCGAACACTGGGGAAGTAGAGAATAGACGAAAATTCGCACCATAACGCGACTATTCGGACTTTGATGAATAACCCCCTCAGTCTTTGTAGGTATGCAGTAACCAAATCAAGCGTGTTTGAGTAGGGAGATGAATTTCAGTTAATTCAAATTAGCAGAGGTTAAACCATAGACATGTCATGTTGAATTGCTTTTTGACTCACAGATTCTGATATACAACAAATTATTAACATTCTAGAACACCAGTCATTATGTCAGATTCTTATAACTCAAAGTAAAGAATAACTTACTACTGAGTCATGGTTTAATTGCTGCAGATTTCTATTAGTAGTAATATATCATGATTTGATAAGCACTAGTGGTAATTCTGAATACAAATTTTAAATTTTAAATTTTAGAATTTTAAAATGGTTAGTGGATTTGAGCTGAATTGCTGATAATATGCTTATCTGATATGGAAAAATATGTAGCCATCTGGTCGTGTATTACATTCCTTCAGATTGAAAAAAATAAAAAGTTTTACTTTAGTTGTCTTTATTTTTATTGCAGTTTCTCAAGCCAACACCTTCTTCCGTTTCATAAATTAAAAAAAAAACATGATGGATTTTAGTCCAATGACTGGTTCAAATTGACATAATACAACATGAAAATGAAATGAAGGAGCTGCTACTAAAGGCTGATGGACATTATTTTGAGTTTGCTGTTTGTTGTGATTGCAACCATCATGTAACTCTTCAGCACCCTCCATTCAGTACCATTGCTTAGTATAGAAATTTAGGTACTACACATCTATCAAGTGCCCCAGACAGACCAACTTATAAAAGAATGGCTGCAACCAGCAATGAAAGAGAAAAAAAGAACATAACTCTTTAAAATGGCATTTTTAGTACAGCAGTAACTGTCATGCAAATAAAAATAGCCATTTACTTTTCATTAAGGTAATGAGAATAGCTGAATGGATATGGGAAAGGGAAGGGGCGGAAGGTAGTGATGTAGGAGAGATTGCTTTTTTCTTTTGGCTATGATATGGATTATAAATTGCTTTCCCATAAAAAGCTGGTTAATAAACTTTATTGACTAAAGTCCAAATTGTCGCATAAAGGTGTGAATTTGCATCCAACAACAGTCGCACACTACCCAATAGACTGCTACTGTCGCAGTTGTGACTTCATTATGGGAATATTGTCACGGTTGCAGATTTGCTATGGGAATCTGCTGTTTGAGAATTCGACAGTCGAATTCTCACTTTAGTCAATAACCCCCAAAATAAGAATGCTTGGACTAGGGGAAAATGTGTGTAACTGGCTCAGTGGTAGGAATCAGAGGGTGGTCATTAATGTAAATACTCACTTTGGGTTATTGTTAATAGTGGGGTACCCGAGGGGTCAGTTTTGCGCCCTCTTCACTTAATTATATTTATAAATGACCTTCCTGACAATTGCATAATAAAATTTCAATTTTTGCAGATTATACAGGGTGAAATTTATTAAAAGCGAAAGCATCGATATCGCGATATCGAATGTTTTTTTTAAAATCAATATCACGATATCAATACTACCGATATCACAATATCGATACTACTGATATAGCGATATCGAATTTCGGCCGAACCATTGATTTTAACGGCTGAAATTTCGATATTGAAATATCGATATCGGTAAAATTTCGATATCGCTATATCGATAATTTTACCAATTTTAATACATTTCGCTCAAAGTGTGTAAAGTAGTTAATTCAAAGGAGGATAGTATTTTATTTAAATGGATCTACATGCATTGGAGGCTTGGGCAGGAAAGTGGCAAATGAGGTTTAAACAAGAACTGTTATTAGAAAACATACTTAACTTATCGTTTTAGCAGTGGTACACTAATAATGGGTGAAATTTATTAAACTCGGAAAGACTGCTCTGGGGCTTTCTGAGTTTACTGAGTGAAATCTCACAAGATTTTTTTTGAGTTTTTGACATTGAGTTTTTCGATCTCGATTTTTTTTTTTTAAATTTTTGACGGAAAGGTATATTTATACCTTAATGTATATTAATGTAAAGTACTACCTTTCCATTGAAAAAATTAGAAAAATCGAGATTGAAAAACTTGATCTCAAAAAAATCTCACAAGAACAATGCAAGATTTCACTTGTTAAACTCAGAACCAAAGCAGTCTTTCCGAGTTTAATAAATTTCTTATGTATACTGCCGCTGTATCAGCTTTCATCTCACAATCCACAGCCCAGGACTGTGAGATGAAAACTGAAGGCTGCAACTCTCTTCCACGCTCCTTTATTTGATGTGTAAGGCATACATGCCCCTCTGGCTCAGTTTGTCCAACTGGCCATAAAGCAAAAGTGCAAATTTTTTTTTTTCTTTCTGCGCATGCACTTTATGGCTAGTTCTGTGAACTGAGTATCTGATGGTGTTGCATTAAATCTGTAATAAGAGTAAGACCATGAACATTTGCTGGAACTGAAATGAGTGTCTGTCTAGTGGTAGTATGGTAAAAGAGTTGAAGTAAACACTGGTCCATTATAAATATTACAGCTAGGCATCACATGCTTGCCTGTAACTAGAAAAGGAGAGATCTGTTTCCATCACGTATACTGAGTTAACAGACTCGTGGTATCCCTTCTCCATTTGTTGATTTGTGTGTGTAGGCAAAAGACAGAAATATGAGTTTAGTATATTGATGTCCACATTCTCATCAGCAGAAGTTACTACAGTAGTCTACCTTCACTTTGGTGCGAAAATGATATCCATATGACCGGAAACATATCAATTCCTTTTTTTTAGGAAGGCTTGTACTTGGCTATAAGGAAGAGAAATGATAGCCCCTTTTGTTCCCCCTCTCCCCAATTTGTTTGCTGACTATGAGAATTTCTGCATAATGCTTGAAGACTGATTTGTTAATGAGCTAATGCTTCCCTGCAGTTCTAACAAAGAGCCACAGTTGACTAGTGGTGCTGGGTGGGCTTTGAATTGAATTAATCATGTGACACTGATATTGTTCCTGCATTAGTTTACGGAATCTATATGTTTCATCTATGCTTATTTGCAAACAAATGAAAAAGGTATAAAAGTACAATCTGTGCAAATTTCTATAGACTATATTATACTGTGGCAAAAAATGTTATGTTTAATTAGCATTTATTATAAATGCTTGAAAACGTATATGACACCACATGATAAAAATAAAATAAATGAAAAACATTCCAATGATATTGTTAGTAATAACAAGCATGCCAGATAGAATACTATTCTTTACTTTAAACAATTGATAAAAAAAAAAAAAAATCCCAAACATTTTCTGTGTACTGCAATGCAGCATATTTCAGTCTTTACACCATGGGTCACAGCTTTTCTTTTTATTTGTTTATTTATGTTCTAGAATTCAGGAGACATGAAAATTAACTAGCTTTCTTCACCTACCATTATATCTTTAATATATGTTGTCAGATTATACAGGTCTTTGTTTAATAAGTAGTTTATATAAAATGGTAAAAATGTCTCCGGATACACAATGGGTATTTTTCTGTTTATGTTTTCAGCACTGGGTTATATATCAGCAGACAATAATGGTAATGTACTGTACGTTATTGCCATATTTGACAGATTACAGTAATGTTATTTCTGTTATCACCATAGCAATTTTGCTGGTGAGGATGTTGTTTCATTTTAATTACTGTTTTTGCTAAAGGTCCCTTTAATTCAATAATGTTGCAAGAAACTGACAAGTCAATGTTTATTCTCACTGGTATCAAAGTGTATTTTCTGGAGGTTGGGGACTGAGCCACTATTGGCTTAGGACCCAAATGGCAGGCCATATAGAGGTGGACTACTATACCTTCCACATCCTCCTCTACAGGCAGAATTCAGGATTGTGAAGGAAAACTCCAGAAAACTCTTTCATTCCCTGAGAAAGGAGAGCTGCCAATAATGCTATGTAGCATTGCTACTGGCAGTGATGTCATAGCCTTAAGGTCTAAAATCCAGTTCTGGCCAAAGCATTTAACGTTAAACACCTGAACCTAAAAAGATTGTGCAATAAAGGAAATGACAATGACTTTTTTATACAATTAAAGAGGCAGTTTCAGTAATGTCTGTTAAAATCCTGACTTAGAGGTACATAGGAGGAAGTTTTTATCCTGTGTATGTCTTTGTATTACATGTAAAATCGGCGGAATACAAACAATTGTCTTATTTTAAAGCTATATATCAAATAACACCAGCATTATTGTATTGTATTTATTCATTTATATATCGCTGATATATTATGCAGCGCTTTACAGAGTTTTATCAATCACTTCAGTCCGTGCACTGTGGAGCTTACAATTTAATTTCCCTATTGAGTCACTCACAAACAGACAATTAACCTATCTAGTATGTTTTTCGATTCTGGGAGGAAACCAGAGCCCCAAGTGGAAATCCATGCAAGTACAAGGAGAACATAAAAGCTCTATTCAGATGAAATCCAGGGTAGAATTGAACCCAGAACCCAATACAGCAAGGCAGCAGTGCTAACTACTGAATACCCAGGGTTGGACTGGAAATCCCAGTGGACCCCTGCCTAAGTGGGCACCTATTCACCACCAGAACTTTTTCTCAGCTGTGAATTTTATCTGTGATGATACTAATTTTAAAGGGGAACTATAGTCAGATTACATCTTTATGTATGCAGTATTATACCTTACTGAGAAGCATTTCTCCCCAGTAGTTGTTTCATGTGAAGCAGGAAGATTTATTAAGCAGCTCTGGAAAACACCCACATCAGAAAATGTGTGTGTGTGTGTATGACATTTACTGGCCAGTTTTCCATGAAAAAGGTACCCTTCCATTTTTGTCCTACTTGCTACTTAATGCCTGTGCACAATTTAGCTTTCCTGAGCCCCAGCATCTGTAATCTCCTGCATTCTGTGCTGTGCAGAAATGTAAACAAGTATGATTGATGAGGCCTAAAGGTCAACACACTGCTTAACAAATAGCAGTTAGGCAGCTTTTTCTTCTCGTGTTGCCAAAGTTGCATGAGGTAAAGGGAAGGTAGTGGGGGAGAACAAAATGTCAACTCTCATTAGAACTAATCTGTTTTCTTTCTTCACTAAACTTTTTTTAACTATTTAAGTTAGTGATTAGCTTAGTATAAAGGAGTTTTATATGTATGTGTGCAGTTATATTGGCACTATAATTCTCCTTTTAAAAGCATTGTGTGGCTTGTCATTTTATATTTGTTTTCCTCAGTTCTACATTTAATTCATGTGCACTTGCTGTGTGTTGCTGCCATTATCTCTCACAACAGCACTGTGCTATGGACGGTTACTTGCTTATCCAATTCATTGAACAGTGCCATCATGTGAAATAGAGGGAGCAATGTGTACATGTGTGGGTGAGCTTGTACATTTGAATGTGCTTTGGAAATATCAAAACATATTGCATCAGGGCTTGGAGGAATCAATTTACATGTTTTTAAAATCACCTTTTTCCTAGTGCTAAAAATATTTGCAATTCCGTCATTAAGTTTTATTGAATAAGTTCAAAAATATCTTGGGTGCTTCAACAGTGAGCAAAATATTGCTCCATTTGATATTACATGTGCATTAATGCTTAGTGATAGTTAAGACTTTTTTGTGTGAATACTTGTTGCAATCTCCAAAAAAGACTACTTGTACAAGGCCCACAGAAGCAGGATAATAGTTAAATTCTTTGAATTATTTGGAGAAATAATTAAATGGAGATGATATTATTATGGTGCACTACTAGAATTGAAGGGGAAATCATTGACGTTTGCTATTTTAGGACTGAGCCTTATTCATTCACCTATTTCATTTAATTGCTTCTATCTGACTTCAAAAAAAGCCTATGTTTATGATAACCTTTGTCATTTTGTAAGTGCTGTTTTCTAAATGCCATTTAACTTGAAGTGAGGCAACTGTATAATCTCTCTGTTTAGCTGATTACACCTTGTCAAATGCTGAAATGCATTTTGCATCATACCCGATCTTTTAAAATAGATTTTCGGATTGAAACTTTTGTATGTGAAGAAAACGTGGACACCACCTTGTACAGCATTGCATTTGTTCCCACAGAGCTATTTTCTTCATCCAAATGAATAATTTCTGATTTCAATACAGGTGCCTGTGAATTTACTCTTCAAAAACATGCCTTTATTTTACATAAAATGACATGAGAGGAAGAGACAGCTCTATTGTATATAATATATACTTACATTTATGCTGAAGTTTGCATTAATTACCAAGCTCTAGATCATAACACATTTGATATAAACAATGTACTGGTGCCCTCTATACCTTGGAAGCAGTAAAGCAATGGAGAAATCATTTTTTTATATATTTATTTTATAGTGGCTTTACATCTTCCAGAGATGTTGAGAGTTTTATTATGGTTTGAAACAAGAAGAAGCTTTCTTCTTTAAGCAGTCACTTTTTTATCACATGAAGCCTATTTTGGAATGGAGTACTAGGGAAAATCTAAAACCAGGAGCTTACTTGTTAAAATTTACATGGTATTATATTCATCACATGATTGATTTCTGGTACTTCCCACTTATTTTCTTGCAATCCTATAGATTTCAGAGTCATTCTACACTTAGACCAATAGCATTGCAGCATAGAAGGAAGTAAGGATGCTTGACTGTAAAAGGAAACCTATTTCGCTTGTTGGCCTGGAGGATGATGTTAAGGCCCACTCATTCATTCATACTCTTACTGCATATATGTGTTGGCTTTAGGTTGTAGGAACATTTACAGTATTCTGCAATTAAGAGTGTATCACTCATGCAAATGATAAGACAAACAGAGTGCTTGACAAGATAAACAATATAATATTTATCTAACTGATATGCAACACAAACCATTTATGAATCTATTAATTTATATGCCAGTCTTTGTTTCTATACAATTTTATTGGCAACTACCATTTCATATATTGTTTTAACAACACATGCTGCTATCAGCAGTATGATGTTTTGGGTGGTCAGACCCCAACAAAAGCATGTGTGCTCTTTATTTATTTGGTGGTAATTAGAAAGCTGGAAAGATATGTACCACATTATTTAAATGGCACACATTATTTGAGCTTGTTTTCTTTGTGCTTAAAGTAGAGCTAACAAATTAAACTTGTGTTAGAATTTCGTATTTATTTATCTGTAACAGAATTTCTTCTAATGAGCTTGTTGCTCACTATCTTCACATGGACACATTTACAATAAGAATAAATGATACAATCTATATGATAAAGCTTTATACCAGAGGCAACAATGTTATGTATCATTTTCCTTGAGCTGGTCTATAAATACATAATTGATACCCTCATTTCATACTTATTCTTATATTCTGCCTAATATTTATCCAGGCGTTCATTTTAGTTTGGGCATTCTGGTGCATTCCAGAAAGGCATATTGGATTAAACCGACTGATGAAGGCCCATGCACACTCTACTGTTTATTTTGGCTGAATCCACTGACTTGCCTCTTGATTCTAGCATATGTGTATTTACTTTCATTATCTTCTCAGTGAATTTGCTTCTGTATTTTTTGCTACATCGTAGGTTTGAAAATAGACACGGGTCTATCAAGTACAAGCTATTTATGAAGTCTAAAGTGTCTTCTGCTGAAAAGTATTTAATGTAATTAGCATGACTAAATTTAAGCCATTACTTCATTATTAGACCTTAGTTATGTCATAGGACTCCTTGTTCCTAAACACATGTAGACTTGTTTATACATAAACCTGCCTTACAATACAAGCCGTATTATCATAATCAGGGAACACATATTGATAGCATTTTCATAATACCTCTGTACAGGTATATATTTGGAGCTGTTCATAAAGCTAGAAAAAAAGTGATTTAAATATGCTTTATGTAAAATGTTGGTGGTTATTTTTTTTTTGCCTGTATTATTTTTATTTTTCGTATTGCTTCTGGTTTCAACTGCATGCCAATGTCTCCATTGTCTTAATGTGATGAAAGTCCACTGCTACTTTAAATGACTTCTTTGAGTATTTTCTGTTCATTAGCGTTTTTTTTTTTAATTCTGTAGAAAATATGCAAAGATTTCATTTGTCCACAAGTGACAGAAACAAATAAATAATGAGGTGAAATTTCCCAGTTGCAGTAAGAATTTGCACTCACTTGTGGTGGCTGACTGTATAAGTACATGTTTACGGATCAGTCATATCTGGTTTGTTGTAGATGTCAAGCAATATTTTTTTAAATGCACTCCACTTTTTATCAGTTTGTAGTTAATCCAACATTTGTTTTTGTGATAGTATATCACCAAATAGTAGAGCGGAATTTACCGGAACTTTATGCATAATGACAGTAGCACGTAATTTTAAGAAATCATTGGATTTTCGTATACAGCTCTAACTCCAGTTCATTTTGTTATATGGTGAACGCAGTTCTGGATGACGCGCCCCCTGGCACACAGGAGTACATTATGTTACGACAAGATTCCATCCAGTCAGCGGATTTAAAGAAAAAAGAGTCCCCTTTTCGTGCTAAGTGTCACGAAATCTTCTGCTGCCCTCTGAAGCAAGTACACCTTAAAGAACACACAGAGCCGGAAGGTTTGTGCACCATGGATCCATGTTTTGTTCGTTTCCTTTTTAATGTTCGTGTCCCTATTTCGTGCTGTATGTCCCCGGCCTGTTTGGAGAACAACATGGGGAACGTAATGCGCTTCATATCATATTCCCTGCTTGCCTGTTAGTGTTTTATACAGCCTGTCAAGGGACACTATAAAACAGGGTGGAGAGTCTGCAGCCCTTTAGCTGTTACTGAACTAGAACTCCCAGAATCCTTCTAAAGAAACACTTACCGTCATTTCCTGGAAAACAGAAATCCTCCTTCTCTTCATTCCTCCAGGCTACTTTTCCCATCATACTCCATCACACCATCATATGACATATTCTTTAAAACTGCAGTTCTCGTAACTGGAGGAATAAGATATTGGAGGATTTTAGGTGCTCCCTTTATCTTCCATCTTAGAAAATGGAAGACCTTTTAACCTCACTTTCCCGTAAATGCTCTAAATTCTCTGCTTCATTTGCATTGTGGAAAGTCCTAGCTCCAACTTCCACAGCAAGCCTCTGAGGAATTTGGAAGTTATAGTTCAGCAGCGCCTTTAGTGCTGCAGTCTCCCCACCCAATAACTATTAAAGCATGTAAAAGCATTTAATGAAAAATAAAAGAGAAAATAAATGACTTGGCTTTTAACCAAACTAAAACATTTCTTGATTCTGTTTCCATCATCACACTGCCCTTTTTGGCTGCTGAAGTTGCTTGCTTCTTTAAACAGCATCTCCCCTCATGTTTCCTTATTCTGACATTTGAAATAATGCACTTTTTTTGAGGAATGGCACTTAAAAAAAAACCAGATGATCCTACCCTCCTTCATAAAGCTTCTGCACTTGCTGCAATATTATAAAGCGATCAGCGTTAGCTTCAGAAATATGAAATATGAATGCATTTGTAATGCACGCTCAGCTAGATTGGACATGAATAAATGCATGCTCAAATATTGTGCATCTTAAAGGAGTTTGATTTTTTTTCTCTCCAGGCACAAAAAAAAGGTTTGGAATAATGCATTTTATAGTGTAACGTATACGCTTATCCTTTTTGTGTGTAATAGTTTCTTTTCCTTCAGAAATATTTGCATTCGATTTAGTTACACGATCGAATGCTGGCAGGGTGTTTTCATTAAATTTTGTAGCCATGGTGGTTCATATTATTTGTTACAAACAGATTTAGCTTGCATGTGAACTCTTTTATTTCTGTGGAATAATTTTATTGAATGGATTCATACTTGATCATAAATTGATTCATTAAGACTTAGCATTTATGAGGTGCAATATCAGAGCAATCGTCTCCCAAGTTGTATATTAACTGACAATAATTATCACAGTGAAAAACCAATATTTGACTTTGCCGAAGGAATATAAAACAAGCTTTTGCTGTACATAAAAATGAAGCACTGCAGGACTCCAGTATTAGAATAAATTAAGGAACAATAATGTTTTGAAAACTGGCACTCAGGAAAAAAAAAATGTTCTGCTCCTTTTAATGATGCATATTATAGAGAAAGATGTGCAGCATGTTTTGAAAAAAATTGCAATTAAGAATTGCCTACAGTTATTATGTTATTTTTTCCCCAGTGAAAGCAAATCTGTGGACTTTTTAAAACATAGATCACTATAACATATAAAACTAAACTGGAATTACACCTACTTCACCATAATGCTAAACTAATAATTATCAGTTCTATCAGATGAAATTCAGGAGCATTGAGTGAAAGCAATGATGTGTGTACAGGCTAGCTTTTGGTTATAAATGCACTAAGTTCTAAAGGACCTGTAGGCTATGTATCTGCAAAACTGCTGTCCCCAGCAGGCTGGGCTGTACAAGGAACTCTTTACTATAGCAGAATGGTCAGACGACTTCCTAGAAATGCAGAGTAAAAACCTTTGCTATGGATCTGCCAGAAATCATCCATTTTTTTGTGGACAAAAAACCTTCTCTGTGTCTCCAAGGACTGGCAGGCAGGGGCGGTCCTGGCCCTATTGGCGCCCTGGACCTTCCCCCCGCTCCCCCTGCCCCGCAACACCCCCTTGCACCGTGCGCCCCCCCCCCCTTTGCCCCACGCCCTCCACTCACCTCCAACAGCGTTCCAGTGATGCACCTCCTCTAATGAGGTAAATTGAATGTGATGGCGCTCCTTAGATGTTCGGGTCTTGCTAGCAGCTGCCAAATACAGCTAAGACCCGAAGCAGCCAAAGAGTGTCACATTCAACTTACCTCATCAGAGGAGGTGCATCGCTGGAACACTGTTGGAGGTGAGTGGGGGGTTCAAGGCAAGGGGAAGGGATGTAGTGGGGCAGGGAGGTCAAGTTTAGCGATGGGTGATGTGGGCGACAGCGCCCCTCAAATAGATTGCGCCCTGGGCTGTCGCCCACCTCACCCATCGGTAGAACTGGCCCTGCTGGTAGCTCTTGGACCCCCTCTGCCTTACAATATAAATTGACACAGAGCATGGATTCCTCCAAGATTATGTATCAGAGGATGTGACAGGAAGAGCCATTCTGATAATTTCCTGCCAACTTGAATAGAGCAATCAGCTATTGCTACCCTGAAACACCTGGGAAGGAGGAGAATGAGGAGAAATGACAGATGCCTTCTAACTTTCTGTAGCTGGTAGTACTTTGGAAACATCATCCATGTAATTCTAAGCTTAAGGGTATATCACACCTTAATTAGATTACCATTTTACTTTAAAAGAAATTAAATTAAGATGACGAATGGTATAATCCTTATACTCAAGAAAGTGGAGAACTACAGTGCTAAAAGTGACCGCTGAAGCTCCATTTTTCAAATTGCTTGAAACAGCCAAAATGAAGCTGATAGTTGTCTGGATGCTGCATAAAGCAGTCCAAGCTAACTACTTTAATTGATTTTGTATAATTACATCTGTGTAGGGAGCGATATTATATCTAAAGCGAAGCAAGCAAATTGAGACACATCAAAATATAAATGTTCCATGTATAATGACCTCACAAAGAATGACTTAAATGTAAAACAATTTATGAACTCATTTTTTTCCATATTTCCACAAAAATGAAACACGTAATATATAAAAGTATAGGAATATGGCAGTAAGTGACATTTACATTAATATTCTGCTCAGTCATTGGCCCTATATTTTTGTTGCCATTTGCCATGTTAAAACATGTGCAACCTTTCTAACATTACTTTCACAGGTGTGTTAAATCATACATTGCTTGAGTTGGGTTGTTTTTGTGCAAAGAATTTGATAATTTTTCTCATATTTTCTTCTCTTTTTAAAAATAAGAGAACTCCGTTACTTTTGCAGCGAGAAAATCAGTCACCCAAACCACTAAACAAATAGACCAACTCTTCTCCACATCATTATATAAAGGGGAATGAGTATAAGAAAAATAATATTTCAGGTAACTGTCACGGATTCCTGATGAGATACGCTCCTGATTTATTCCTGCAGGTGACAGCCAACAACTAACTGAAGACTTAAAGGAACAGTTTAGGCACCAACAGTTATTTGCTGCCTGTTTGGCACTGTTAAATAAAAGTTAAATAAATGCTTTCTGTCATATAAATTATTTATTTATTTCCACCCTTCACAATTTAGTACCAGTTTGTTACTGAAGCTGCTTCCCTCTCTCTCAGCCACTTCCTGTTCAGCAGTTCAGTTTGGAATGTTCAGTTAAGGAATTGACTGACAGGCTGGATAATGCTAAATAACCAATCAATCAGAACCTTTAAGCTGTCATCCACCTTTTTTATTTTAACTCTGAAAGGTGTAGTTAACCCAGCAAAAGCAATTGTTAAAGAAATGGCTGGAACATTGACTTTTTTTATGTGGATTTGGTCTCTCTCTCATGCTCAATATCAGTCCTTCCTACTGACAGCATACACCATTAGCTGTAAGTATTGTAACTGCCTATGGTAATTCATTAACTATTAATTTTGACCTTTCTGAGACACCGTTTTGTCAGTGGCAAAATAATCCATCCAGGATGAAAACAAAGAAGGAGCTGTGTACTGCTACACAGATGGAACAATTAATTCCTGTCCTCACATAAAAGACTGACTAAGTATATTAGAAAAAATGTATTATGCATTTACAACACACATTATTTTTTATTAATTGGGCTGGACAGATCTTTTAAGGGGTACTATAGTGGTGAGATAACTGCACACATACATATAAAACTCCTTTATACTAAACTAATTGCTTGACACAAATAGTTAAAAAAAAAGTTTAGAGAAGAAATAATACTTGCAGTTTATTCCCTTAATTACTTTTCCTGAGAGCTGACATTTTCCTCCCCCTGCTCCCCCTCCTCTTTCTGTTCTGCAAGTCAGGCAACACGAGAAAAAAAAGCTGCCTGACTGCTATTGGTTAAGCAGTGTGCTAACCTTTTGGCTGCATAAATTAAGTAGGAGTGCAGGAGATTACAGAAGATAAGCTGACTTGTGTGCAGGGGTTAAGTAGTAAGTAGTGGGGGGTGGAAGGTACAGTTTCAAACTGGCCAATACACATCATGCACACACATTTCCTTCTGCAAGAGTTTATGGGGGGAATTCACCATTAAGCGAAGTGAGCTCCGAATCCTTCGGCTCACTTTAAAGGGATTCCAGTCTTGGCGAGACCAAAAGAGTTGCCTTGCCGAGACTGGAATCCGTGTGCA
>WMED01016593.1:2869-13258 GCA_019650415.1 Pipa parva
TTCATATTAAATATAAGCAAAACTAATATATCATTATTATCTGAAACGCAACTTAAGCTAACCACAAAAACAAACACCTATTGGTTAACATTCAATCACCGATTGCAAAAAAAAGGAACAGTGACACCATGTTTTGTACGTAAAATATACTGTATTTCTTAAAAGTAAAATAAACAACTAATGTTAGCACAGATGAGTGTGTACAGTATAATATTAGCCAAAATGTTGGAACACCAAGTTGATTGTTTATTATTATATGCTTGTGGTGTAATTTTGAGAAACTAAATA
The DNA here is from genome assembly GCA_019650415.1 of Pipa parva. Taxonomy (NCBI): domain Eukaryota; kingdom Metazoa; phylum Chordata; class Amphibia; order Anura; family Pipidae; genus Pipa; species Pipa parva. The sequence continues at coordinate 3,158 of WMED01016593.1, forward strand.
AAACTCAAATTAAATAAAAATTATGTTCACTCAACTCTCTTATTCTGCCATTTTAAAAAGACTGCCTTATATTCTATAGAATTGCTTCTATGCCTTTATTTACACAATACGCTGCAATTACTGCCAGACATGCCTTTATTTACACAATACGCTGCAATTACTGCCAGACATGCAGATAAACAGTTTACATTAGGTATTCATTGTTAAAGAAGACCTAAAGTCAAAAAATAAAAAACAAGTGTTAAAATACTTACCTTATCCTGAGCCGATTGGTTACAGTCACAGTATGAGCTGTGCTGTAATTAGCCGGCTGCCGATGCTTCCCCCGACGCTTCCTGCACAGCGCTGGCTGACTGAGAAGCCAGTGTGCAGCTCCTGACAGTTGTTTCCCCAGCTTCAAACATCATTTCACTCATTGCGTGGAGTGTTCTCATTGGCCCCCGCAATGAACGTCATCATGTTTAACCCAAAAAAAGCATTGGGAGCCGGCTAATTACAGTACAGCTCATGCTGTGACTGTAATCAATCAACTCAAGATAAGGTAATTATTTTAACACTTGTTTTTTTATTTTTTGGCTTTACTTCTCCTTTAAACTTTGCCAGTTAAAGGGGAACTAAAGTAGAAAGGTAAAATCCCTGTCGGGATACTGATGGTTGCGCAGAGAGTGCTTAGCAGATAAGCACTGTAGGCTCTAAGTGGCCTGACACTATTCGAAGATTCCCAATGCCCTGGTGTGAAGAAGGAGCTTAGCTTCAACGTGGGTGCAAAGGGTTCTTTATTAAACAATGAAAATATGGATGTCAAAATCCTTTAAAAGTCCAAGCAATGGACAGTGAGCAAACTGAAAGGGGAAAAGGGGAACTAAAGCCTCTCTTTGGCTATGCAGTGTATAACAAAGGTAATATTCTTTAGGCATTGACTAATAAGTATTTTATAAATATTAAGTTTCAAGGGATGGTGTACAGCAGCTGTTCATTCCATACATAATGCCCATTACAGTGCTGATCTTTAACCCTCATATTTGGGGTAATTATCCATTGTGCAAAGTAAGGTCTGGATCCTTCGCATCACTTCACAAAGACATCCTGATAACACAGATAACAGAGTTATGCACTCGCTGATATCCTGCACGCGGACATCAGTGAACGCTTTAAAGGGATTCCAGTCTTGGCGAGAGCACTCGAGTCGCCTCGCTGAGATTGGAATCCCTTTAAAGCGCTCACTGATGTCTGTGTGCAGGACATCAGCGAGAGCATAACAGTCAGTGTGAAGTGAGTCGAAGGATTCGGAACTCACTTCGCACAATGGTGAATTACCCACACTATTCTGAATCAGTTTTCACCATTACAATATAGTGCTATATAGGTTGAATCAGTTCTCCCCAATTATAGTAGCACTAAGGCCAAATGATCCTAAGAGGCCTCCAGATTAGGGTGTCAGCATGACAGCTAGTAAAGCAGTGGTTCTCAACCTTATTTTGCCACGACCCTTTATCCTTGACCGCAACAATATTTCAATAGCAAAGTCAAGACTGTGACAATAGTGATATAATCTTATGGGAATATTGTTGCAGTCATGACTTAAAAATAGAAATGTTTTAGATTGTTGCAGATAAAGGGTATAAATAAAGAAAAAAAAAATCTTCAAAAATCCTGAGGGGCGTTAGGCGAACCCTGGAAAATTGTCATTTCACCAGAAAAGGGGTCACAACCCCCAGGTTGAGAACCACTGTAGTAAAGCCAGGATTCAGGAACGCTGCTAGAGACAGTGAGCATTGAAATAATCCCATTTGGTTTTGAATGGCAGCGTTACCTAGATACACCATTATTTTAAAATGAAAATTACTGATGTGTTTTACCCTCTTTTTATATTGTAATAATAAAGTGCCACAGAAATCTACTATTACATTTTTATTCAATCAATGCATAAACATAACTGCCATAACAAATTAAATACATTTTTTACTTGTTTTAGTTGCCCTTTAGACAGTTACTGCATACAAACCAGCATTATACCACACATAGCACTAAGCTACAAAACAAAGCCAGACTCTACAACCTTTTTATTTACATTGACCATATAGAGCAGCGGTTCTCAACCTGGGGGTCGCGAGGCCATCCCACTGGGGTCGAGAACCGCGCCGACAACTGGAAGCAACCACAACCGGGGTGATGTCGGCCATAAACGTCTCACCACGTGACGCGCGATGTGATGACGTTTCGCGGTGACGTCAGCGGGGGTCGTGGTTGTAAAAGGTTAAGAACCGCTGATATAGAGCTATTCCATCAATACCAAAATTAACTTTCAAAGGTGTGAAATATACCCAATGCTGTGCCTAATTAATATCAATACATAACTGCACAGTGTATATTTCATACCTCCCTACTTAAAATGGAATACAGTTTCTAATATTGCTATACTCAGTTTCAATTGTGTGGCTCATGTTTTTAGCTATTTCTGTACTTTTATCTCTATAAAAAAAACACCCAAATTCACTGTGTTTAAAGCTCAGGCAAGTCTAAAATAAAAGGTAAACAAAGATAGCAAAATGGCTGCACTGTGCTCTCATTCATTTATCCACACCAACAGCAATAACCAAATCAACCATTTCAATGTGAGATTATAGGTCTACAGAGATTTCCCACCTGCAGGTAATGATTAGTATTAGTATTGTACAGATACATTCACCTAAGACTGAAGGTAATAAACACATCAGGTGTGTTTGCATTCAAAAAAATAAAATAAAATAAAAAAGGTCACCGCTCTGGTATTGTAACCCATTTCAAACAATTAAAAACAGTGGTACACTTATTTCTGAACTGACCCCCTCAGTCAGATTAAACTGCAGACATTAGCTTTAATTAATGGTTTTAGACTAAAAACATACAGTATATGAACAAAGGTTAATCTAACAGCAAATCCAAACAATACCAAAATAGAAAATCTACATTTCTAAGGATAAAAATGGGAATGATGTCCTTCCTTATTATATAATCTGTAATTTCTTAGCAGAGTACTTTATAGAGGTATCAAATATATTACACAATAATAAAAACTGTTTGCAGGAAAAAAGATAAAATAAAATAGTATTATTTTTTTTTCCCTCCTGGTTAAAAAGGTGGCAAAACTAAATCAAATAATATACATTTAATTAAAAAGGATTTTTTTTTTTAAGTGACACTTACACATGCAAATGAATAGGAAATTCATACAAACATCTTATTACTGTTCATCTGTGCTCTAAAGTTTAAAAATAGAATAAACCAAGTTCTTTTACCGGTTTGAGTATAGCTGAGGAAGCTGCCATCTTTGATTTAGACCTTCATTTCCCTCCTACCCCAAGGCACACTGGGAATTGTAGTTCTTACTAACACAAAAACATTTAAAATTATGAACATCCATAGACACTTTTGGAAAAAGGACATAGAGAAATGTGATAAATTCTAAATTCACATGAGGTGTTTTTATTTTGAAATTTCTTTTTTCTAGAATATAACAAGTAACAGAGTTTATTTAGTCTGGCAACATTATAACAATGTTTATTTAGTCTGGCAACATTGTAATAAAGCTTATTTAGTCTGGAAACACTGTAACAAAACAATCAGAGACATCTCTACCCAAAAAAGTTTTCATTGTTACAACTTTATTGTTAGCTTATTGCAATTATGGCTGGCTCCTCTCATTAGTTGCTAATTTAGAAAATGGAATCCTAGAAAGTGAAAATAAAGTAAGATAAGCTGACAACAAAAATAACTTCTGACACATGCATGAACGCTATGATTGCCACCTCACCATTTTAATATCAATTTGCAGGTTTGCAGAACAAAAATGAGTAGAAATACCTGCTGCATAACTGCTTCAAACAGCCAAAGTATGAAACTAGACTAATATGATGTCACTGCCATGGCATGCGGAACATTACAAGTGTTTGGTTTTTAAATGGATGATGTGGGGGATTTTGTAGCAGGTTCTTAGTTGCACAAATGTTTGAAAAATAAACCAAATAGAGTGGTCACCACATCTTTTTAAAAATAAAATCAACAGTTTGGAATAATACATTCAAATACATGCACCAGGGCTCAACTGATTTAAATTCGTCTTGCAGCATGGTTCATAATTGATCCAACAACTTCACTGCAGCATGTTGATTTCAAATGTGTTAGGGATAAAAGGGATTGGGTAGCAACCAGCAAACTAGACATAACTCAAAAAACTGTTGCAAAATCTAACTGTTCATTTTTGTTACCAGATAATGTAATAGTTTACGGATGCTGCAACAGATGCACACCTGCCAGCACTAATTTAAAAAAAAAAATCAGAAAGTTATTAAATCTTATCTAATGCATGTTTACATAGATTTTTGTACAATCTTGTATGCTGCATATATCTGCACATCTGCTTATTAAAAAACACCATCCCCCCAGGTAGCCTGTATAGTTATTTTCTGATCTCACTGGATGAAAATTATAGCCCAGATCACTGCATTGTCGAATTTGGATTTTGTGTGTGAGACAGTTGCAATTTCATATGACTTATTTATTAGAAGTTAACCATACCCCTCCCCCACACTGCAATGCTTGTTACTAATGTGCCCTGAGACTGCACCATAGACTGAAAAGGTTTTCAGTCCAGCTTTACCAGTGGCTCTCTACCTTTTAGTGGCCGCGATCCCCGGCCATGATGTCACTGCATATAGCGTGATGATGTTCGGCCTGAACGTCATCACGTATGCGCGTCATGTGGTGATGTTCGGCAGGAACGTTATCACATACGCACGTCACGTGGTGACGTTTGGCCGGAACATTATCACGTACACGCATCACATGGTGACATTTTCAGCCAACGTCACCCCGCAGGTACTTTTATAAGAAGTGTCCTGCAGGTGCTTCTGGATGCCGCAGCAGTTCTCGACCCCCGTGGGACGGTCATGCGACCCCCACCGAGGTCGTGACCCACAGGTGGAGAACCGCTGATCTACACAATGAGCTACTGTCCTATCAGCCCTGCATTATGTGCATGTATTATACTGGAAGCTATGCAGCCTAGGATAAGGTGTATTTCATAAGTCTCCCCCTTTTAAAGGTAATGGTGTTATGCATGTGGTATACAACTGAACTAAATACTATGCAACTAAAAGGGATGTTTGGGTAATTCTATCCCTTTAATGCCAATATCACTAAAATATCAATACTGCAAAGCTAGCTGATAATAAATTAGTTCAGCTGTGCATTGCAGGGCTACAGAGAATCTACTGCATATGTATCAAAGTGTTTTAATAATCAACCCTGTTACACTCGCAGTACAAAAAATGTTTGCTTTTAAATAAATAGGGGGAAACCTTTAAATGCAGGAATAATTTCTTCTGTTTGATTTGAAGATAATTCAGTATTTCTTTATTCTTAATTTATTAGACTTCAATGCCAGATTTCATTGATAACTTTATCATGAGTTTATAGTCAGGTTAGTTTGCATTAGTCCCTAATCAGGGCACACTTACAGGAGACAAAGCACACTGAGCATGTGCAGTGTCTACAGTACAGTCAAACATGGAGTCACCCACCTAACAACTTCAAATATTCCACCTTATCTCATCAATAACCAAACAAGCACTACGCCCAACAGTACAAATTGCACTCCTCAATCTACTACCCTAGAATATACCAACAATAGTCAGGTTAGTTTGCATTAGTCCCTAATCAGGGCACACTTACAGGAGACAAAGCACACTGAGCATGTGCAGTGTCTACAGTACAGTCAAACATGGAGTCACCCACCTAACAACTTCACAGGCATTTGTCCTTTGTCTGATAGTACTACTGTACATTTCTGTATATTCTGCAGTCTTTTTGCACAAGGTTCTAAGATCCATGAGGCTTGTAGCTGAAATCATTTTTAGGCTTTACTTCCCCTTTAAGGCTATACTAGGACATGGTCTTGTCCTTATTATGGCCCAATAAACTTCTCTGGTTAGATGTCAAAGGGTCTGTTAGGCCAGGTTCAGACAGGAGTATGGTGCGCCTTGTTTTAAAAAAAAAATTTTGCTGTCACATTTCCCTGGCGTAATTTCATAACAAGCTTTACATGTAAATAAATAGCAATTATGTACCTCCTTTTTCCCTGTGTGATTGCTATTATTCAGTTCCTATTATTACTACTAATCTTGTCGCATTGTTTGCTTTGTGCTCAATATGCTCGAAAAAAATCGCAATGTGAAGTATTACGGCACATTTTCCTCTTTAAAATATTAGTGTGACATTGTATGTGCCACCGTCATTCCTTTCAATGCTTTTCGAGATAGCATATTCACAGCATTTTTTGTGAGGTTTTTTTTTTTTTTTTTTTTTAAACAAAATTATGTGCACCATATGCCAATGTGACCCAGGTTTAGGGATTGTCACAAGTGGCACTTTCTTGCTTCCTGTAGCACTGTTCGTGTATTGCTGGCTTCTGATTGCTGGCTAGCACTGGGGATAGAACTACACCCGGTGCTTCCGGGTTTCCAGCACTATTACACAGTGCTCTAACGTCAATGACAATTCCATGTCAGCTGCTGTACTGCTTTTGCTGTTACACTGTTTTGTACTGTTTTGTGCCTTATCAGATGTCCTGCTTCAGCTTCCCCTATAGATTCTCACGTGTCAGCTAATCAGCTGAGCCTACTGGAATATCTTCAGGTCTGTTTTGTCATGCCTTTTCTGACAGCTCCAGTATTTGGACTTGCTTCTCTGTTCTTAAAGGTACACTATACTCCATGTTATCCAGTGAGTTGTAGTTCTGAAGTTCTAATATCCACCAGTGTCTTCAAGTTTTTCAGCCAGCTGCCACCAGTGGAGAGGGTTAACCTGAGGGCCGCAACGTGGAAGGTGCCTGCCGCAAAGCCCAGTACATCCTTGCGGGGTATAAAGGTGTATACCTGGCTCTCCTAGACTCTGTGCCTTGGGGTTATCCTGTGCCAACCCCACTGTGATAAGGAGAATCCACAACACTTCTTTTCATGTGCTTTCCTGCACTTGCTTCTGTTTTACAGTATGTCTCAGTGCTTCCAGAGGCATAAAGGGCTCTAGGTGCTCTATAGTTCCTTTAGTGGCATCCATTCCTGTGGTTCCCCACGTGTGTGTTTTCCCTACACTTCAAGTTACACATCTGTATTTCACTACATCTCCATGATGGATCATGGAATCATAGCAAAGTCAGAGTTCATCCTGAGAGATCCATGGCCATGAATCCACCTGTGAAAGCTTCCCTTTGTGACAAGATCCATAATAGGGATATGCTGTGGCAAGGTCCATAATGACATACCCTCCTACACCTGGCCATAACATTTCATTAAAAACTTTCCTTCTGAAACATTTCTTGTAAGCCCATTAGTTATTGGAAATGAAAAAATACTAGAACACTACATGCCAGTTCTAATAGATTAGCATTCCAGAATGTTAGTGTAGCCACATCTAAAGGTTACAAACTGGATTTTGTTTTTAATTTATTTTTGTATATAAACATGAATATTGAGATATTTAAGATAAGATATAATTCATTTTATTGTCACTGAGAGTGTACACGTACACACCAGCAAAAAGCATATGAAGAAGACTCCATTATTTTTAATGTGTGATGTAAGTCAGGGGTCTGCAAACTGTGGCTCTTCAGATGCCTTGTAGCACCACCTGTGACCTCTGACACTTCTTCTGATAGGATGTCAGCAGGTCATGTGATGAGAAGAGATTCTTCCTCCCCCTTTGTAGCTCCACAAAAAAATTTCACTGGTCAAAGATTGCTGACCCCTAATCTAAGTAATGCATTTATAGAAAACACCTCATATTTTGTCGGATCTATTTCTATGAAAGAAATGCTGTCTTGACCCTGTATTTTTAACATTTGGTTTAGGAAATCAACAGAAAATAGTGAGTTTCTTGAGTGCTTGTGTAGCACCCCAATGCAGCAGCAAAGAGGATGGGGGTAATAGTTGGGGTGGTCATTGCGGTTAACTTCACCCACCTCCCATGCTTCCCTGGGGACACCACAGTGAAAAAGAGGAGGGTCTGTGAATGTTGGTGGCAAACAGCAATAAACATGTTCATCTGGAACAACAAAAAACCCCAAATTCAAAATGCCCTGCTATAAAAGAGCAAAAATAAAGGAGGACTACAAGCACCTAACATGAAAAGACTATACCAAGCAACAGCACTAGGTCAAATCCCAGCATGTCTCACTTACAAGGGCACAAATCAATAGTTAATATAATCTCCAAAACCTCTTTAAAAACTGAAAACCAAACTCTATCAACAATATCTCATACACGATTAATATGGTCAACCACGAGGTAATCATCAGCTATCTCCCTATATCCAAACCCGCTGAATACCATCTTTCACTTAGAAGTGGAAATACCAAATCTCAACCTAACCAACTCAGCGGAATAATAAAAATAAAGGACCTAATACAACTAAACAAAATCAAAACATTTCTCAACCCTCCAACAACAATTTAAAATACCAAACTCAAGAGTACTATACCTACAATCCGCATCAAGTCTTGGCTAACAAACTTCTTAAAATCAAGTGAAGCACACAACCTCTTCCAAACAAAAACCAGGTTTGAAACAAAATGTCAGTCCTATGAACATCAGAAAGGGGGAATATAAACCATCTACAAAGCTCTATACATAGAAGAGTATTACCTTACTCCAAAGATAGTGGCATACTGGGAGAGAGTGACTAAATCCACACTCGATGAAACAGCATTGAAAGAAATAAATGAAGCCTTCAGCCCAATCTCACGTAACATTACATACTTTGAAGTATCTAGAAAGGTCCTACACATATGGTATTACACACCAGACAAATTAAGAAAAATGTTTAAGCTTCCAACTGCAACATGTTAGAGATGCCAGGCAGAAAATTCAGACTTCCTACACATCTGGTAGAACTGCCCTAATACTACTTTTTTTTTCTGGAACCAAATATTCCAACTTATCTCATCAATAACCAAACAAGCACTATGCCCAACAGTACAAATTGCACTCCTCAATCTACTACCCTAGAATATACCAACAAAATTTGTAAAAAATTTGTCTACACATCATCCAGATAGCTAAATGGAACAAAGCACATTAATGGAAACAGCACAACTTCCTACCTTAAACCAATAAAGCGAGAAATTACACAAGCCAAGACATTTGAAATCAATACATTAAGAATTATAGGGAGTCTGGCCAGAGCCATAAAGCAATGAGAAGCATGGCCTATAGAAACCAAAAATAAACAGCAGTCTAATAAAACCAGCAGACCGACTGAGTCTGACCCTCCTCCCTAATATTTTGTTCACACGAGCGTATGATGCGCACTACATCATACGCTTGTGTGAAAAAAAAAAAACGCCACAATGAAAGTCGACGATACTTACCTAGTCCGGGACACACAGGCATATGATGTGCAAACGCTGGGTCCAGAACGCTGTTCTTTGCATTTTTGACTGGCATATATATGCTACACACAGGAAGTGATGTGAATGCCGAAGGAGCGTTCACACTGTTGCTGGTAAGTACAATTGAAAAATACGCATGGCGTATTTTTCTTCACATGAGCATATGATGTGCAGTGATAGTTTGGAAAATAAATAGACAAATACTCTCCACCATATTTTTCCATTGTATTTACTAGCGACAGTGTGAATGCTCCCTTGGTGTTCACAGCTCTTCCTATCTGGTCGCACTTTGTTGCGCAGCATATCAAACGCCGGCCAAAATGCAACACCCAGTGTTCCAGATGTGGCGTATGCGTGTCATATGCTAGTGTGTCCAGAACTAGGTAAGTATCATAGGGAAACATTGAGTGGTATTTTTCACACTAACGTAAGATGCACTGCACATCATATGCTAGTGTGATCCTAGCCTTAAACCTTGTCTGCCTTACATAACAAAAAGATAGGAGGAGCCTTCAATGCTGAGGGCGCATTCACACTGCATCGGGTAAGTACAATAGAAGCAGGTCCTGGGACAAGCTTTTCTAAACGCACAGCGCAGAAATACGCCAGTGTGAACATGGCCTTAGAGTTGAAATGATGTGAACATACAAGTGCTGGTCAACAAATTAGAATAATTT
>WMED01016594.1:0-13258 GCA_019650415.1 Pipa parva
AGAGTCCAGTCCTACGCGTTTCGCTGTCAGCATAATACTCAGCTTCCTCAGGGACCAATCTGTTCTCTTATCGTTGCACTGTGAATGTGTTCAAGGAGAATCTTCTTCACGACATTGCACAAATCACACATGGTGTTACATGTTACATTCTCATTTTTCAAGGCCATTGGGACTTTTATTGTTCAATTGAAAAATTGTTGTATCATTTAATGCACTATTAGGTGTTTGCGCTTCTTTTACAGGTAGCCCGAGAAGCTATCATTTTCACACAGTTTTGCCCTCCTCCTAAGAAGTTTGCAAGCAATTGTTAAGACTTTATCTATTCATTTATTTATTTGTTTTGGTTCATCACTTGTTGGCACTGTTCATTTTTTTGTTAAAAGTGTTTTGTAGCTGAGTTATTTTGAATTAAGTTTATTATTGTCTATGATCCAAAACAAAGTAGTCTGTGTGGTTTATCCCACAAGAATATATTTTCCAACTTAGCTGGAAAGCAACATATATGGCATTAGATAGACAATGTGTGGTCATGTAGTTCAGCTTTATAAGAATGTTTTAATAGTGGTTTATTTTAACTATAAACTAAAGTTTCATGCTGTAGGGATAAGTGGGTACTGCATGGCTGCATATTGAGAAAAACAAAGAAGCTATACAGTATAAGATATTAACACCTGATGAAGATACTTTGTTTACACACAAATAATAAATGAACTGAATGCCCTAAGCATCTGGTGGAGAAACCTGTGTCTTTTGACATTATTAAAAAAAAATAAAATGGAAGCTGGTGGGTCTATAGGTTCTATTTTAATATATGGTTCATTTCCATGAATTTAAAGGGTGAAAACTCCACTGACAACCTAAAAATCTCTACAGTAATTTACTTATTTTTCACTTTACTATTTAAAATACCCCTCAAAAGACCAAAGCCAAAGCTACAGTTGTTGCAGATGGGAAATATTTTTCAGTTTTGTGGAATCGTTCCCAGACAACATTTAAAAATTCTCAACAGATTCCACAAAAATGCAATTTTTTAAATATTAATTTATGAAATGATAAAGTTTGATAGTACAACTGTGTAAGGAGGGTATGAATGCTGACCCAGTAATGGGATGGCAATAGCGATTTCTTTCCCTAAAATGTCAGACTTTAAAAAGAAGAATGCCAATGTCAGCTGATTTGGCCCAATGATACAGAACCAACTAAATGTTTCACTGTTTCAGTTCCTCTAGTCTAGTCTTACACTATCTATGCTCAGTCTCCATCCTAATGGAGTGGTAGACTGAGTTTATAGCTTTATAGTTATACCCACATATTACATGTGCTGGCGTTGTGCATCATTTGGTCACATGACCTAACTGGTTATCCATTGCACATATCTGCACTAAATCATAACATGGATTACCCAATAGCCAGCAGCATAGAATCATAGATATCACTATCACATGATAGTGTTATAATATTAGTAGTTATGAAGAGGAACTATATAATATATAAAGCAACTCATAATTCAGTTGTAAATAGACTGAACCTGGTGAGGTAAACTAGATATTTCTCTGTCTGTAGTCTTAAAGGAGTTATTTATTTACATCTTTTTGAATCTTTCTAATTAGTTTTCCCTGTTTTTCTGTTAATTTTCATTTCCCAGTACTTTTTGATTCTGCTGATTTACATAGAATCTATCAAATAATTTTTAATAACAATAAATATTAATCAGCTGAAAGTGTCAGATTTTGCAGTGTTTTTCCTGTTAGATTCACTTTCCATTTCACATCAATAATAATATCATTTTTTGATGTGACTTTGGCAAAGTGAAAGGACCAAATCCATAGGGAATAATGGTTTACACCAGCCTGAGGCAGACAAACACTTTTGGCATTAAAAGTTACATTGAACAACTTTGTAAATAGGGAAAAACTATGATATTGATAAAGATAGGCTGTTGTTAGACTTGTATTAACCTCTTTTTATGAGATGACATATTGTTTAAGCTTCTAATATTGTCACTTACCTGTTGTATTTGACATTTCTCCATCTGCACAAAGAATACAATTATAACAACAAGATGGCTTCCCTTCTATCTTATTCATTCTGTATCCGGGGAGACAAGGTTCACTGCACTGAGACTGAGGCATCTGCATTTGTTAAAAATAAATATATATGTATATGATTAATTTAGCTTCCACTGGAATAAGGTAGAGAGATTCACAAATGCTGGGATTAAAACCTGTAAATATTTTAATTGTAACCTCACCATGTAAACATATTGAATATAAAATACTGTATATTGTACCAAATGTCCTTGTAAAAACCTTCCAACATCAGTTCCCCATATGAGAAGATTATGTCAAATAATTCTCCTGCTGTTGATATAAATTTCACCGTCTGTTGGAATCTCACTGGTCATGTTGAGTGGATCCTTTAAAAGGATTTTCCTCTTTCCCTTTACTATAAAAAGATATGAAGGTGTGGAATGGACCTGTTAGATCCATTGTCTCATTGAGTTACTTTACACTTGGCAATATTAACAATATTATCCAGTTTGGGGCAGAAAAGCATCCCCTATGTCCTTATAGACAATTCCATTTTAGTTACTAACACTAGGAACATTACATGATAGCAGTAGAATTACATAATAAAATATACACATTTTTCCACAAATTTTATTATGGTTTTTAAATTATGAATATGGAAGGTTGGCAAATTTTTTTGTATAATTAAGTGTATTTTAAATGGATTATATATGAAACCTAGTAAATATTATCAAATTGATATTGCCCCTTTAAAGGGACACTCTGGCCAAAATTTAAAAAATTGAATATGTTAGTATGTATTAATTACTAACTTTTATTAAATGCATTTATTTTTCAATTTTGGTCATGAAGTACATTTTCTCACCTGTATAGAAGAACTGTCCAGCACTTCCTTGTTGTTGATTACATCTTCTTTCTGTGCTGGCGACTCTACAGCGTCTGGTTGGAGCATTTCATCTCCTACTAGTCACATGGGAGAGAGTGCACATCATCAAGGGAGGATGCGTTGATGATGCCATGCTTTCTGATGTGACTATTAGAAGATGCAGATGTTGTAGAGTCGCCGGCACAGAAAGAAGATGGAATCAACAACAAGGAAGCGCTGGACAGCTCTTCTATACAGGTGAGAAAATGTACTTTATGGAAAAAATTGAAAAATAAATGCATTTAATAAAAGTTAGCGACTAGTATATACTAGGATATACGGTTTTTGATTTTGGCCAAGTGTTAAGAAGCATATTTAGCAATGTTTGAAATTAAAAAATATATTCATTGATTTCTTACACAGCAATTAACACCTTTGATTTTTAAAGGTAAAAATTCTCTGTTTTGGACCAACTTTTTCCAATTTTGCTGGAAAAACTTTTCACTCACTTCTCAGCTTACTTAATTGGCCCAAAATGTGAAATTAATTCTCTGTTACCTTACTGAATGCAGGGCCCCATAAATCTACACTATTATTTATATACAAGTAGTTCTCATTATTTGATGCATTAAAACTTCCAATCTTCTCGGTCACAACATAATAATCTGGTAGGAAGAACCACTTTAGGATATCAAAGTGAGCAGGTGGACCTCCTTTTTCATTGAAGAACATGATATCACCAGAAGAAGTGGTAAAGTTCATTTTATGTAGAAATTTATTTACCTATAAAATAAAAAAATAATCATTAAAAAAGTAAAACTATCCCTGTATGAGTACTACAGAGCACATTTAACCTGTCTGTAGGTAGTAAAGGTTAGATTTATCAAGCTGTAAAAGCTACAATAATGGTATTTTTCTCTTTTTTACTGATCTCACTATCTTAACTGTTTTTCCAGTTCCTAAAACCAGAAATTCTATGGAAACTCTATAAAATCACTAGAGGGTTATTTGTGAAAGTGCAAATTTGACTGTAAATTGAATTCCTCTCCACTCCTATGGCCATAAATTCAGTATGTCTTCATTACTAGTCAGATATTGCCTTAGTCAAGAAGTGAATAAGCATTGGATGTGGTTTCTAGTGTAGCACAGGGAAGTCAGATTAACAGTAGTAGGATACAGAGTCATATTTACTTCAACCATAAGAGTGTGAGTGCAGTGCAGGGACATGATCCTTACAATGTGCCACTAACTTTATTAGGTGAATAACACATTACTTTCTATGTCCCACAATTCCTAGTTTATGTTGTCACTTTGTTGCAAAATGTATTGTTAGTTTTCAATAAACCCCACACTGGAGCACTGGCAAAGGAAAACCAGCAAACTTGAAGCAGTGCACCATACTGAATCTATTACTTCAACACGCACAGACACTTGAGTATTTGTCAGATTACATGTGCACTCACTCACAAAGTAATGCCAAGAGCTGTGTAACCATGCCTGTTGTTACTGTATCAACATCTGAATTGGACACAAATTCACCACATCACAAGGTTTAGTAAATACACAAATAGGGGGAAGTGATGAATGGACATGAATTTGGACCAAAAACAATCAATCTGACTTTTACAATCAGACCCAGAACTGTTATGTTGAATAACCTTTACACCCTTACAGTCATGACAACTGTCATTCCAGTTACTATTACTCAGTAGTGTTGAGTGATGACGGCAATAATCGTCATTGGACTGATTATCGATTTTTGAAATCTTCAAATCGATAATCAGCTCAATAATCGTTAGCTGTGAATGATTATTGTAATATATCTCTATGGAAATAATTGGGTTTTAAATCGTAGCTGCATTCTTGCTGGCTATGATTTAAATAGCCACCTTGGTGGCATAGGGGTCCAGAGAATGTCTAAAACAAAAAATTGACTCCACTGTAAGATTCAAATATGCCTATTATGGTGGGACAAAATGATGAAAAAGATTTACATTTTTTTTATTGAAATAGGGATACGTAAAGCTAAAGAAAAGAGGGATTTTTATGAAATATGAAATACTCGTTTACAGACACTGTACAAGCTTCAAAAATATGATATATATGTAAAAAATGATATTATTAATCTTAGTAAAGAAATAACCCAAACACTGAAACAAAAAGGTAAAGATATTATTTTAAAGCAAAAATTCAGCACTTAGAAGAAAATAAAACTTGTTCCAGATATTTTTTTATAAAAATGAATAAAAGAAGAGTATATTTTGATAAATTAGGAGGTGAAATAGAGATTCAGGACATTTTTAAAAAGTTCATGATTTATGATTTATGCGGGTCTTTTTAACACTAAAAAGCTTGATGATTTTTTTATGTCTGATATTTTAAACAATATTGATTGTGTTTTAACTGATGTATCACATGATATTTTAATTAAGGGTATCATGAAAGATGAAGTTTTAAACACAATTAAGAGTTTTAAAAAGGGCAAAGTGCCCGGGCCAGATGGTATACCCATTGAATTTTATACGACTTTTTATATGTTAAAAGATGATTTAATTACAGCTTTTTAGTCAGGTTTTTAATTCCAAAGCTCTACCGGGCTCTTGGAAGAAGGGGGAGGTCTCTCTACTATATTAAAAAAGGAGACAAAAAAGATATAAGAAATTGGAGACTCATAACCCTTCTCAACTGCAATTATAAAGTAATGGCAAAAATATGTACAAATAGGCTGAAGACAGTTATTGAGGATATTATACACCCAGATCAAGTTTGTGGTGTGCCTGGTAGAAGTATATGGGAAAATCTTAACCTTATTAAAGATTTTATTGAAGATACAAAAGAAAGAAAGGGTAAATTAGCTATTTTATCCTTAGATTTCAAAAAACCGTTTGATAGGGTATTTCATATTTATCTTTTTAAGGTTTTAGAGAAAATGGGTATACCAGAAGGCTTTTTATTATCACTTAAAGCATTTTATAAAGATTGCTCCAGTAGAATTTTAGTCAATGGTTTTAAGACACAGGATATCTCTTTAAAATCAGACATAAAACAGCGCTGCCCTTTATCTCCACTACTTTTTATTTGTGCAATGGAACCACTGTTATGTTGTATACATAAGGATAAACAGATTTATGGTATCCTCATTCCATGTGGAGGGGGATTAGAAGCCAAAGTAATGGGCTACATGGATGATGTGGTTATTTTATGTAGAGATGCACTGGCAGTAAAAAGGGCAGTCAAACAAAGCCAATCCTTTCGTTGCACCTCTGGATTTAAATTAGATATAAACAAAAGTAACATTTTAAATATAGTAGATATGGTTTTAAGTGATGTTACAATTCCTGTGTCTGAATCAGTATAAATTTTAGGAGTATTTTTTAATGAAGAAAATTATGGTTTTATTAGATGGGATGCAGTGGCACAAAAAATTAATGGGAAAATTTGCATGTGAAGATTATGTAAGTTAACTGTAGAAGGGAAAGTTTTAATTATAAAAATGATAATTTTACCAATTTTACTATTTTTAAGTTTGGAGTTCCCTCCTCCAGTGAAATTGTATAAAAAAATTATCAAAAATTGTTTTACTTTATTTTGGAACTCTAAAATGGAAAAACTAACAAGAGATTTTGTCATGAAACCACTGGAAAAAGTAGGCAAATACTTTTTTTTTTATTCGTTTTAATCAGGTTTTTTAGGTTTTGTTTTAACAGATTATTTAAAAATCATAATTGGTAATTTTTTATACGTTTTAATACTGTTTTTATATGAGAAAAAAACACTTGGTTTAAAATGGTCTCAAATTCTCCTTATACTTTTACATTAAATAAGAATTATAAGGTTTTAGTAAAGATTGAGATTTTAAATGGTCTTAATGGTAAAGACGTTAAAGACTTCATAAATGCAAAAAAAGTATTGAATGATTTTAGGAGGTTTGTGATTTTGAGAATTTTAATGATAATAGTAAACAAATTTGTAAAGATATTAATGCCTTTTATTTGTTTAATTCACAGAAGGACCTAGCCTGTGGCTGTGCTCATCAATGTCTTCCATGCAAGGCTTTCCAGTACCATAGAGGACTTATAAGGTCTGCTAAATGCCAAAGGGAAGGCTGCTATGCAGAAGAAACTTTTTTCATATTTTTTGGACATGTAATTTTTCTAAAGAATTATGGACTAAATTCCTCCCTTTGCTGCAAAAAATGGCAAACCTAAAAAAACCTTAGCTACAATGGAATATTATATGGTTGGCTGGAGTGCCCCACAGCAATTTTATTATTTTATTACTTTGTTGTTCACTTCATTCGTAGCAGATTAATTCTGTAGACATTTTTAGATCATTTCATTTTAATTCACATATCAACCTTAATTTATAGTTTGTAGATTACTCTATTGTATGCATTAGTAATTTATAGATGAATTATTGAATTTGTTTTTACAGGTTCACTTACTACTTCAAGATTTATTAATTTATCACTTACACATAATATAGTGCAATTAGTGCTTTCTATCAAACTAAAATATTTACACATTCTGCTTATCATGTTGGATTCACTTCACTGTATACACATGTCACTTCAATCACATCTTTACGTTGATTAATATATTAATTATTGAATATTAAATATAAAATATAAAACAATATTATCATCTATATATAAAAAATACCCCATGAATTGATTCATTACTAACAGTGTCATATAACCAACTGTGTCCTTTAATTCTAATTTTAATTTTAATTTAATCCATCAATTATACCTATGTATACTGAAGTCAAGTGCTCTTATTCTTAAACATATGTTTACATGTCTTTCTTATGTACAACAAAGATTGATGTTCTTGATACCGTCAATTTTGACTCTCTTGCCTAATTTAATTAATTCATTTACACTATACTACAATTTATTGATAGCACAATAATTACATGCTCATAAAAGTCAAACTGGTTTAAAAAAATACTTCATTTAAAAAAGTACTTCATAAAAAAAGTGCTTCATAAATTGTAATTTTATACCACAAAATTTATTGATAGCACAATAATTACACACTTATAAAAGCCAAACTGATTTTTTTTTAAAAAAGGTGCTTTATATATTGTAAGTTTAGTTCCTTGTATGTGATGATTTTCATATCAAATTTGTTATTGTAATGATGGGGGAGGGGAGAGTGGTCCAATAACGGAGGAGACCCAGGAACAATCCTACAGTGAACAAACCCAGGGCGCGGAGTCTAAGGTACCCCTGGTGTTCACCTAGAGCCCCCGCAAGGAGGTTAGGGCTTCGCTGCAAAGGGCACCCAGGTCGCGGCCCCTAGGACTGCACAACCATAGGACAGAGGGAATGCTGTTAGGACTGAAGCTGGGAGACAGAGACTGGAACTGAGAACCAGAAACCATAGACTGACGTACGGGCACAGGAGCAGGGGAGCAGGAACAATAAACTATAATAAAGGCACAGGAGCAAGGGAGCAGGAACAATAAACTATAATAAAGGCACAGGAACAGGGGAGCAGGAATAATGGGCATACAAAGGTACTTTAATAAACACTGGTGGCAAGGAAAAGAACCCAGAGAGCAAACTCTATAATCGGGCACCGGTATGGCTGACAGGCTCTCTTATATAGCTAGAGAGCCTGTCAGCTGACCGCGCCACCCCCCTCAAGAGACTCGCGACCGCGGTGCGCACGCCTATGACGTCAGCACGCGCACCCGACAGCCGCGAGCAGGCAGAGGCGCGGCGCGGCCCAAGCCGCGAGGAGGACGGCGCGGGATCGGGCCGACAAGGTAAGGAATCCTTACAGTTATGCCATAGTAGATTATTTACTTAGTATCAGGTAACAGCTATTATTACAACATTGTATTTCTACTACTTTATTGTTACAATGTATTTTATACTGCTTTGCAATAACAAAGATAGTCACCATATGGAATTGCAAGATTAAGTCCCGGTCCACACCACACACTGTCTAGCCCGTATTGGTAGGATTTCACTACATTTCTCTCACTATACCCTATCATGATCAGATTTGGGCTTTCATACTAGTTAAATTAATAAATAAATTAATAATTGAGCCACTCTCACATGGAACTTTGCCAACTGATAAATGATACAGTAATGCGTGTACTACAGTTGGTGTAACCGGCACAGCTATTAATATGAGTGTCATGGCTTTAACACATGTAAGGAAAACTATAAATTTATATAATTTTATTTTTTTTTTAATTGATGGCAAACCGTAGGAATGGGCCAATGTGTGCACAAGTGAAAGTCAGTAACACCACACTATTGCTTGGTAGGGTGGACCTGCCTGTTTCAGGGCACACTGATTGTTAAGAGCCATACACTGACACCGATGTTGAAGTTTAACTGCCGACAATACTGTGCATACGAACATCACCGTCTCACTACAAGAAAGTTGGTTAAGTGTTTACTAATACGCCGAACACTTACCTTATGATAAATCGCGATAATGGTCTCACGATTTTATATATACAAATTGATGACATACAGATGCATTACAGGGTTAACTTCCTTGTTACAGGGCTGATCATGTGAGTGGTGAGGACCACTCATGGACTAACTGGAAGCAAAGGATTTTTACTATTTAAACCGTGTTTAAACTGATGTATTTTCAAGCCATGAATAAGCGCCACACATGAAATGCGTAGGCACTGTCTTTATTGTTTTTAAAAGCTCTGTTTTAAGATTACCCATGTGGTGGAATAAAGGTTATTTTTATTATATCGAATGGAGTGCCGGAATCATTATACAGAATCGTTTGCAAGTTGTTCGCATTTTCCTGAGCACCCGGCTATTATACAGTGCAAGGAGATTGAAACGGTTGGTAGCAAAGTTTTGTTTAAATGAAGAAACTAAGAAAAAGCACAAAAAATACACGGTACTAAGTGCCTTATCATAAATAAATGAATAAATGATACAATCCCAAATGTACCAATGGAGGGGTGAAATGAAAAATAATAAATATATAAAAAGTTTAAAAAAGCATGCCTGATAGGAGCCTTTTAAATCTCAGCCTGTTGCTGATTGGATGATGGCTGAGATGCAAGCAGTCAATAAACAACAGGCATAGGGTATATAAAATGGAAAAAATCCTGCATTTCCCTCACCGGTCAGCTTCCCAGTGACTAATAGGGTTCCAGGGATCCCTATAAATAGCTGGGAAGTGGTGCAAGAAGCTCCATACCGGCCGGGCCGGTGAAGATGAAGGAGCTACAATTTTTTTAATTTTTGCGGTGGTCATCGGTGGCAATGGATCAAGAGCAGAAGATGCATTTGGATTTACGCTGGATCAAACTGAGGAGCCAGGGCATCAAAGACAACATAGCCCATCCAAGACTACATCATGAGCAGAAGACAGGACTTCAGGATCGGTGACTATATAATGTGATTACAAAGCTTTTTTAGTGTTAAAGTTTTATTTTATTAATTGTTTGTATTTATTCATTTTTTTGATTGTTTTTTGTTTGTAAAATCCTTGTATTCATGCTTTTGTGTTTTATTGTTAGTTAGAATGATTGTTAGATTGTTAGTTGGGTTTTGTTAGTTAGATTGATAGACTATTTTCTTTATACATGGTATATTTGTTTCTAATTAGATTGTTAGAGTTAGAATGATTTTATTATCCTTTGTAAAATGTCAGGTGAAACAACCTGACCTCTTACAAAGGAAAAAAAAGCTATCATTCAAACTCTAACAAGGTAATTAGAAAAATATTGACATTCTACAAAAAACTTTCAATCAAACTCTAACAAGCTATTAGAAACAAAGTTGTTTCAGTTTAAGTATCTCAAAGACAAAATATATGTACAAGCTACAGCAGCCTCACACTATCCTTTTATATTATATAATGTACAGAGTAGAGCATAATATATATGAATGGAAATTATTGGCTGCATTGGTATTTACCCATGTAAAGATATCATAGGATAACTTTACTTGGCCTTGTGCCCTTCTCAACTAGAACTTGGCACAGCTCCTCAAAATTATCTTGTTACCCCAGGAATCAGCAGGTTAGTATAATATTGGCAGCATGTCTTATATACTGAGTTACCCAGAGAAATGCCCAACTATACCCAGTGTTCTTTATAACACATACAACCATTGTATTTAAATAATTATCTCATGTAAGACTGGACCCACCTGCCAGGGTTTTACTTCCATCTTCAAACTCTCTTTTTGGTTGAAGTGATTTGTTTGTAGCTGAGCAGAGTAGAGATTATGGAGAGCATGAGCCAGTGCATAGACCGCTGTATAAACTTGATATGTGATTCTATATCCCGAATTACCGTATACTGATAAATCTACAGCTTTCATAGTTTCATTTCCTGTACATGTTTTCTTTTTTTTATAATGAACATCAGGGAAGGATTTTGTATGGGAAAAGAAACAGGTAAATAAATTGCCCCATGCAATGTCAGTTAGATGATCTGCAGGGTATTTGTTAGGAGTAAATGTGGTGAAAAATTGTCTAAAACCAGGAATTTCTCTTTCCCGGTTTAATAATGTCAGAGTTCCATTTAATAAAAATTTAATCTTTTCTAACCCTCTAAAGCGCAGAAAATTTATAAACAATGAATTTGTGATCCAAACCTTTCTTGGCATTCTATAGGCTGTAAACTTAAACATAATTGAATAAGTATATTTAGAGCTGATAAACATAACAATGACATAAGCAGTAGTATTTCTAACTTCCCAAACAAGTTTATGGATTCTATAGATTCCATCATTAACAATGGCAGTGAAAGATAAACATCCCCCATAACTGGCAAGTCCAGTGCTTATCTTCTCCTTGGCTCTGTGTCCAGTGTCATCATCAGATATAATGAGTCCGACCCATTTCCACCTGAAGTGGATCAGTATCTGCACAATCCCATCCATTTCTGCTTCCTCACTGGAAATAGTTCTGTAGAATAATGGAAACTGTTTTCTATCATTATAAATGGGGTCCCTGGAGC
The DNA here is from genome assembly GCA_019650415.1 of Pipa parva. Taxonomy (NCBI): domain Eukaryota; kingdom Metazoa; phylum Chordata; class Amphibia; order Anura; family Pipidae; genus Pipa; species Pipa parva. The sequence goes on from WMED01016594.1 coordinate 11,863, forward strand.
CATAACTGATCTGAAACATAAATTGAATATAAAAATGTTAAAGTTATTTATATTATTTATTATAATTAGAGATGGGCGAATTTCTCAAAAATTCGATTTGCCAGGTTCACCGAATTTTTAGCAAATTTATTTGTGATGAATTGTGTTAAAAACAGCTATTTCCTGGCAGATAGGGAGAAATGGACGCAATAGGGTAGCACTACTAATTAAATCCCATCTAGTAGATGTCCCTGGGATCCCCATATCACCCACAATCCCTCCAGTATCAGCAAAATATATTTAAATCATAACCAGAAAGTATGCAGTTATGATTTAAAACCTAATTATATCCATAGCGCTACGGCAATAAAATCATTATGGAAATAATTATATTAACCACAGCTAGTAGGGGTCCCTGGGACCCCCACCACACCCTTTCCCCTCACCATCACCCCTCACTTAGCACTAGGCTGAGTGAGGGGATTTCTAAGTGCAGAAAGCAGTTCCATAGGAGACTCTTCCTTAACCCACCCCCTGCTCCTCTGTACCCTAAATAAAACAAAAAGAAGGGGTCCCTTGGACCCCTATACCCCCACCCTCCCCCTGCACTAAGCATGGGGATTGTTAAGTACAGGAAGTGGTTCCATAGGAGCCACTTTCTGCACCCTCCCCTTGCCCCTCTGTTTCCCATGTACCCTAATAAATACAAAAAGAAGGGGGTCCATAGGATCTGCTTCTCTGAACCCTCCCTATACCCCTCTGTGTCTTTGTGGGGTGGGGGGCCTAAAAAAAAAAGAAGGGGTCCATGGGGCCCCTATACCTCCACCCTACCCCAGCACTAGGCAGTGGGAGATCACTACCTATAGGAGTGGCTCCCATGTCCCTGTGGGGTAGGGGGGACATAAATAATACTAGTAGTGGTCCCTGGGACCCCTATCTCTCCCACTCCCACCAATCACTATGCAGAGCTGGGGGACCGCTACCTGAAAGGGGTCAAACGCCATCCCCCTCCTTTGGCCCCCAACCCCAATCAGCACTATAGGGATGGGGCCCTAACCTAATTATGTCCCTACCTATGTCCCTCACCCCAGGGATTGTTAGAGTTATAATGTTAGAGTTATAATGTGAGAATTAGATTGTGAGTTAAATTGTTAGTTAGTTTTTTGCAGATTGTTAGTTTGTTTACAACAAGGTTTGATTACATTGCTACAATTAGAATGATACTTTGTTTTTTATTAGATTATTAGTTTATTTTTTATTAAATTGTTTGTTTTTTGTGGACTTTTAGTTTAGTTTTGTTTAAATTGATAGTTTTCAATCTAAAGGGATTCAATTACTAAGGAGACAGACAGGGTAATCTGTCACAAAGACGGGATCATCAGACAGTGTGTTGCCTTCCTGGTGCTCGAATTTGGCA
>WMED01016596.1:0-12423 GCA_019650415.1 Pipa parva
AAAATAGGTTGGGCATCACTGTTGTATACATTTTAGTATTATACTATTATAACATTCTATCATTGAGAGTATATTTTCAGGGGTGTAACAATAGGGGTTGCAGTAGTCCGATTACAATTGGGCCTAATTTCCCAGGGGGCCAGAATCAAAGAGACCCCTTTGCAGTATCTGCGTGTCATGCCCACCACCCCAACCCTGGATACCCGTAAGTTTCCTTAATTTGTTCCAGTAGGGAGCAGCATGGGGGGGGAAGGGGAAGTGGAAATTAGAACAAGCGCAGTAGCAGTTTTAAATTAGAATTCTTCTGCTGCATTTGTTTTCATCACCAAAACACACAGCAACGGAAGTGACTCGGATCGCAGCACTTGCCAAGAGAAGAAGAAATCTCCAAGTTACTCGGAGCAGGAGGCCGCATAAAAGACCTATCAGTTAGTTTTCCCCCCCTACAGAATCACCCCTAAGAGAAACAAGCTTTAGTTCTTTACGCCTCCACTATAAACTGGTTCAAGGAGACTGCCACCATGTGGTCTCCACAAAAACTCCCAACATTCTTCTGGGGGGGGGGAATAAAAAAGTCCAACTTAGGTATTGTAATCCCCAAAGCAGTAAAAATGGCCTTTTATACCACAAAAGGGTTAAAAATTTAAGTGTTCATAATTAGTCTGATGCATAAATGTGATTCTATATTAATAGAGAAAAGCATACTAGTTAATTACAGCGTAGGCGATAATAAATGCTACACACCCAATTCTTTTTTTCATTGCACAAGTCACAGTCAAAGAAATCAAAATAAATCAGGTTTAATGCATACCTTTCCCTCGTCATTTAGGTCCCATGTAAAAGAAATAGCGTTATATGCAATCTCTTCAATGTTACTGATGGTGTTAAAGCTCTCTTTGTAGTCAGCTAAAAAAACAAAAACAACAACAAATACCTGATTAGTTCAGTAGGACAAATATCATTTTCTTGCTTTTAAACATTATTTGAAAGATACTACAAGAAAAAAAAAAAAAAGTATGCGTGGGGAGGGGGTCATTTTTACACCAGCGAGTCCTATTGCTCACATTTGATTGGATCATTGCGTCTGTTCAATCAGCTGCACGTACACTGAACATTCTAATCAGCACAGTTCCTAATAAACTAGGATATAGAAATGTAACAGTAAATGACTTAATAGAACTTTTCCAAAATGTATGTACTGTTTCTAAACTAAAAGGTTTTTTTTTTTTTTTTATCAACAGCAACCAATCACAATTTGTCTTTCAGAATTCTAGTTCCCCGATATCAGTGAATGGCAATAGCTGATTGGTTATGATCTCTACAATTCCCCTGCATCTCAGTTATAAACAAGGTCAGCAAAACATAAAACATGTATTTTATGCATATTCATTTAGAGGTAAAAGCATTCCTTTAACTCTAAATTCAAACTGCTGCTCATGAAATAGATGGTCTGAGCTAGATATTACAGTAGATGAAGGGAGCATTTATTGAAACACAGAAAGGTTATATAAAATTCATCTAATTTTTCCCATTCGAGGCGAGTACATTGAGCTGAATAGGTGGAAAGTAGTAATAATCCTGTCAGTTATTCCAATGATTCAGCAATTTCTAGCTAATATTACCATGCTACCTTAGGCTGAAGAGGAAAAAAGATTATAAACACACAAAAAGAATCCTTTCATTATTTTATATCTACAAATGAAATGTTCCAGTAAGCACACGTGCAATTAAGTTCCTCTCTATAACCACTATGCAGGACTCCATATTTCAAATGAAAACCAATGCTAAAAAAAAATAAAGTTATTTGAATAATGTATCCTAAGGCCGCTGCCTTAATGGCTACTTTGTAGTTGAGCTGTAAGAATAGAATTCATTGTTCCCTATGGGATAATCCACACAGGCCATATTGGTTTCCACAACAGACAATAAAGAGTCATTAAAATCACATCAAATACAAAAAGAGCCAATGTGGCCCTATCCTTAAGCAAACATTTTTTTTTATTCACAATTCGCACATGTCCGATAATGGTAACAACCGTCTTTAAATAAGACAATATTGTGTTTTCAGCAAGTGCAGAACGAATACTTTTTATACAACAGAAGCAGGTTGCAACATTTAACATAACCCGAAAGTTTACTAAAAACTCTGCATTGGGGTAGATTTTTTTTCCCCCCATAGGATAAAATAACAGAATAATAGTAAATTAGGATGTAATATAGCAGAAAAAAAAAAAAATCTAAACATAGACACAAGAGTAAAATGATTTTTTTTATTTAAGAAAATTGGTGAAAAATAAATTGTTTTTACCATTAGTTTTTACTTAGAAATGTGCTGGGCAAGCCATGTGTGCAAGCATGTAAACAAAAAGCTTCTTGTACATAAACATGTATACGTTTAGCAGTGCTTAGTAACCAGTCGACTACAACTGATCAAGAGCAAGTTAGATAATGAACAAAAATGTCTGACTCTGTTGCTATGGGTTGCTGTGTTTATGTATTGAAGGGAATAGACAATTTCCCTGCTTTATTCCATAACGTTATTGAGTTGTACGATATTCTTATGGCTTAGGTTTGTTGATTTTTATGCCAAGGAACAATAACTATACAGGATTTCCATTGTGATTAAAGATTCAGAAAATGAGAATGTTTACCTATATCAATGCATCGCTGCTTCGCTGTATGCTGGCGGGAATGCCAGTACTTCCAATGGCGGAGCTGGTCCTCTCTGCTTTTATCATCCGCAAACACAACCATGATTACACTCTATGGGAACATTCCATAATACTAATTAGTCATATGGGGGGGTGCGGGATTGTATATATAATATATATCAGGTTTGGTAGATTGTAACTTTCTTTTAAACAACCCACACAAAAAGAAAAAAAAAAATTCAATAACTTTTTTCTTCTCAGATCTCTTAATATATCCCAGTGCAAGTTCTTCAGTAATCAGGCCAAACTTTGGTAATGCCAGAGGAATCAACCAGGACTGAAGTTTGCCCAGAATATCTATTGATCCTTACAAACTAGTAAGAAAGAACCAGTATAATGCAGTTTAGAATAATGAAATATGATTCTTGCTATAAGTTGAAGGGTAATGGTGCCTGAAGGATCAGACAAGAAATACAATATGGCAGCTTTGCGCGAGTGTAGATATATAGAGAGAGATTTTATTGGGAGACAGTCTTGTTGGAGTGACTCAAATGTTTTTGAGCCACTCTAAAATGCTTGAGGTATCCAAACAGGCCTCTAACTCTTATTTAGAGCAATAAGGCCAAAGGCTACTAAGCCTATTCTCTCTCCTTTAATTAAATCAGTGAGAACAGTTAGGGAACACCATGAATTAAAACAGCTTCACTTCAAAACATATACATACCCTTTACTTGCCCGAGGCCCCAGTTACTAGGTGCCTTTCAAAATCATGGCAACCCAAGCTAGAGGCCCTTAGACCTGCAGAATGTACCACTAGTTTGTTAAGCACCACCCTGCAAACCAATTACTAATTGTTCACCCACATAAGTGGTTGGAGGCCGCTGTTTTATCCCTTTTATTGTCTTTATAGCGTGTTATCCTAAATTAAATAAAAATATACATACACTACACCAATATAAACCCGACCATCTCATTTGATATTGTGAAAGACCCATAAAATGGCTGCTTACCCGGACTTTGCTGATTGGGTGATGTATTCCTTTATTGCTGCCAATTTCCTTCAGGGTTATAGGGTAAAACTGCCCCTTATTTAGGTATGTCATTGTACTGTCACCAGGTTTTGGCCTGAGGGATTTGGATGCCTCAAGAGTATATTCAAAGTTGTTCCTAGTTTTATAAAAAAGCAAAATAGCTTCACTAGTTAGACAAAGCCATTCTTTTAAATAAACAGACTTTATAAAAGAACATGCAGTCTAGGAGTTACATCCCAGAAGGTCATAGGCGCAGAGTGCGCAATGCCTTAGACCACACCTACTAGCTGGCCACACCCCTCCATGCAAATAACAAACTATGCAGTGAACTGAAGTGCTTTATCGGTTTGACTCAACGCACACATAAACATACAGAAATGAAAAAACAACTATTAAAATGAATATTTAATAATAAGGTATTAAGAGGGTCCAAGCTATAAAGAATATTCTGTGTATTGTTAGATGTGGCTATATTGCAGGGCACAGATTAAGTTGGGTTTTTTTTCAGTTATGACAGTTATGCTCATTTAAAACTTCTGAATAGAGAATTATCTAATCAAACAACAGAGAAGCTTCTCACTCATGTATAAAAGCAAATATGTGACAAAAGATTAGAGCCTGTAAATAAATAAATATGTTCAGTGGAAACGATGATATGATTGTATTCTCCAACTAAAGCATGACAGATATAGGCACACCAAAGTAGGAGAAAAATTCACCAATCCGTCCTTCCACAGTGTTAACTATAGGAAAAGTCCAAGCAATTCTCTCTCGTCGGCTAAGCTCTTCTATTTAGCGCCGGCTGGCAGATTAAAGGAAATTTTAAGCAATCTGCAAAATGTATTCGTTTGTTATACGCAGTTTGTCCACAAAAGTGAGTGGCTCATTACCCGGCAACGGAGTCGAAAACATAATCTTCAGAGCTGATGTTACTCATTCGCAGGTTGAGCTCAGGTGGAAAGAAAACCTTAAGGAGAAAAAAAAAAACACCTCATAAAGTAAAACAGACTTGAACAAAAGAGAAATGTAAAACAAACAGAGCAGAGATTAGGCATTTATGTGTTTGCTTTGGCGACAGAAATGGCAAAGCTGATGTTACCGGCTTCCCCCCTGCCTTGTGTTGACAAAGCAATTTCCAGTATAAAGAAAGCCTCTACCATCCGCAGGGAAAGAGAGGTTAAAATGGGCCGTGGCCTACAAACTGTCTATACATAAAGGCCATCCTACCTGCTTGGAGGTTATTGACTAAAGTGAGACTGTTTAATTCTCAAACACTGGATTCCCATAGCAAATCCGTGACTGCGACAATTTTCTTCAATGTAAAATCGCAGCCACACAATTTAAAAGTTGCGACTGTGACAAATATTTCCATCGTAAAGTCGCAACTGCGACAATATTCTCATTATAAATACACGACAGCGACAGTAGCAGTCTATTGAGACTGTCTTTAGATGGCGAATTCACAACTATACGCAACAATTCTGACTTTAGCCAATAAATCCCTCCCCCCCCCCCAAATGTGGATGATTTGTGCTAGAAGACACAGACAGGACCCAGATATGAAGAACACCTCAGGAAAGATACGGTTTAAAGGAGAAATTTCAATAGAAAACCCAGGAGGGGTGTCTTAAAAACAATTCAACTCATTTGTATTAAAAAAAAGAAGACTAAATGAAGGCAACACTGACAAATAAAGAAAGAATCCCATTGGCTTTAGCAAGGTGTTCAGCGATTATTATCTGTTGGAAATATTTCGCTTTTGAATTGCTAACAGTTGCTTTAACATTTATATCATGATGCCCACTAGCAGTCTGCCTTGGGCACTAGGGAAGCTACACCTCTTGGGCTTCAAACCAGTGAGTGCCCATCCAATGAGAGTAAAGTAGGTGGGGCAGAGGTGACAGCAGCAATGACATCACAAGTTTTGGACAATCGAAAATAATTGGGCAGTCATCAGTAAAATTCTTCTTGGGCTCCTGGTGGCCAAAGCGATCACCTCTTCTCAATGACCGGAGTGCAGGTGGAAAGCAATACCAACAAGACATAGCAGTATGCCCTGCAGAGGCTTGCTATTGTGGGTCAGATAGTCTGGTACCCCAGATGGTCATCTGGTCCCTCAGATAACAATCCTTGTGGGTTATACCACCTCAGTTAGCCATAGCAACCGAATGTGAATAAATTAAAAGAAGTCAGTAAAACCTAACTACTGATTGGTTGCTGTAACCATGGGTAACTATGACTGGGGCAGCTTTGTAATGAAGTACCTAGCAGAATAGTGCCGTAACAGTACAGTAAAATGTAAAACACCACAGTTAGCTAATAAAGCTAATAAATCCTACAATAAGTTCTCTCCTCAGAATTAGAGAGAACGAGGCAGTGGAATGATATCAGATCATGTTTCTGCTCCGTTAACCAAAATAATAAATGAGAATTTGAAAAGAAAATTATGCAGGGTGAATGCACATGCAGAAAGGAACACTGTGCTTCATTATCACAATAAACATAGTTAAAACATAACTGAACGTTATACAAAACACACAACTGGTGGCTGAGGATCATGGGAACCACCACCATGTAACCGTGCAGGGAAAATTCAGTATAAAATGGCAGAAAGAACAGAAACAGGAGTGAAGAAGATTAAACCAAGACAGCTGTGAGCGAATCAGAGAATACGAATTCTATTTATTAGGCGATACTATGTGTAACACTACTAAATAATCTAGTCCTCTCTACACAGAGACACTATCCTTTACTGCTGCTTGGGGCAATTAACTACACATTTTTTAGGATTTTTAGTCAGATATTCTAAGCTTTCTTGGTTTACCCCAGTTGTCATCCCAGAGTAAAGCACAAAGATATAACTGAATGTTCTTCTGATTTGAACAAAAATGTGCACCAAGAACTTATTTGTGACATCACAAACGATGCACCAGAAGCTTCTCGAAACACAGTGCAATAGTATAAAGCATGTTAAGGGAATGTACATTGACTTTCATGCTCTCCCACAATGCTCTGCCTACTATATATTTTTCCTCGCACGAACAACATGGGGATTTTATCCCCGGCTTCAGAATACAGCTTAATAAGACCATGAGAGACACAGTGGTGGACCTTACCTCTGTAACATCCCCCTTATAGGTTTCTGTGAAAGTGGAATCAGGCGTGCGTCGCTGAGAGCTGGGAGGTTGGCTGTTTGAGGTAAAGTGGTCAGAAGGCACGGCTCGGTCATAGGCCACAATCCTTTCGGCAGGCTCGGAATGAAACACGCTCTGAAGCCCCACAGAGAAGCAGTGACTCTGAGATTCTGTTTTGATGGCATGTGTTGGTAAAGATGGAACAGAGACTGTGGCTGTAGTGTCTGGCGTGGTCAGATGACCTCTTTTGTCCACCTGGTTGCCTAGAGGCAGTACTATGTTAAAAGGCACTGTTTTTACCACCTGTACCCGGTTTTCAGCTATAGGTAGAAGAGTCTGTTCATTCATCTGTGGCAATCCATTTCTAATAAAAAAAAAAAAAAAAAAAAAAAAAAAAAGAAATTGATCAATATTTAACAAAAGGAGACAACCTCTTTGACCTTAGAGGTCACTGCGTGATTTCATTGGTATCCTTGGTACACCTCTAAGTATCTGGGTAACTGAGGATTCTGGGAGTTTTAAATGAATTCCTTTATGATTCAGGCAATGGCAGCTCAACGAAATGCAAATTTAAATGACAGAATACTCGTATATTACATTTATTAGCTGTGACTCAAGATTGAGGAATTTAAACGCGCACATAAACACAATAGGTTTACTTAGTGTTACGCGAGTAAAATTGCAGTAGGTTAAAACAAACTTTGGAGTTATTATGGTTGACTCTTTCCTATAAAAAAAAAAAAAACACATATAAAATGTAGTTGTGCATACCCAATAGTCTGAGCTGAAATGCACTTTGTTTAAAAGGACTCTGTCCTACTAGGCTTTGTTCACACTAGATGATTTTCAACTGAATTTGGAAAAACAGTGTCCATTGTTTCCTGTGGGATAATCCACACATGCTATTGAGTTTTGCACCATAGACAATAAGCCTAATTTAAAACTCAGCTGAAAACCAGTGAGTGTGAACCCAGCCTTATAGGACAGATATGAAAAGGTTTCCAGAACAGTTATCCAATTACACCATACATCTGAAAATACCCGTAACAACAGCAAAATAAAACAATCCCATTTGGATTAGCATGGCAGTTAAATCAGCACAATACCTGTAAAAATGTGTATATAAAACAAAATCCCTGATTTGTCTTACTTTTTTGTTTACTAAGCAAAGACAACTCCAACACCCCTCCCATTGTTTTCTGTAGAACTTAATATAATACGTATTCATGAATTGCCCCACGATGCCCAATAAGTAAAATTGGCTCAAAGAGAAAAAACAAACAAGGCAGGGATTCAACATAGATTTTTTTTATTTTTTTTTTTTTTTACTATTAGCGCATTGAAATAACTGCCATCCCGAATCCACATGGCAACTTTTTCTCCCTCATTTGTTTTGCATAAAGTGGACAATAAAATGTAATGGATGTACAAAAACTACTGCTGTCTCCATTTATGGTTACTGGTATGGTCAACTTATGAAATGTCATCACAGGCAGACCTGCTCTGCTTAAACTATGACATATTTGACCTATAAAACTTGGATTTTATTTTTTAAAATGTTCATTGCTGCATACATATTGTTATAGGAATAATAGTAAGCCAAAGAGATGTGAAATAGAAAAACCTTTTGCCATGTTCCTGGTCTGTGTGTTCATGATCTTGCTTTGCTGATGATCTTCTCTCTCTGGGGACCTTGAAAAATACATAGGTTACGTTAATGCATAGTAAGAAAAACACAGTATTATGTGTAGTTTAGGTACAGCAATGGATGTAAAATTCAATGAATGCATTGTCCAAAAGACAACAACATTAAAATTCACAACAGCAGTTTAACCATAAAGCAGAACTTGATGCATTGTATAAACTTCAAAAATCCCGAATGGCAGTAGGCTACTGTCTTAAAGAACCAGTAACCCTTCCCTAAAAATAAAAATTCACTTTTTTCACTTATTCGAAGTCAGCGCTTGTAAAACTGCATGTTTAAAATTAAACTCACAGTTTTTGTTTTGCTTTCTGTCTGCTTTTTTAAAATCTTTACTGATAGCAGCCATGTTATTAAAACAGACCTCACCAGTCCCATTGTTTTCTATGGCGCTTTAGATAATACATATTCAGAAAGTGTGCCTGAAAATCCAATTTTTAAAGCTAAATATCATGCTTGATAAGCAGAAATGCACAGAATGAATATACAGCAACTACAAATGCATTCGAGGCTATTTACATGTTTGGTGTTTACTGTTCTTATAAACCAATAAGAGTTAATCGTTGCATGGTAAAGTCTCAGTTATTCACTAAAGTCTGAATTGTTGCGTATAGGTGCAAATTCGCCAGATAAAGACAGTCACAATAGGCTGCTACTGTCGCAGTTGCTTCTTTATCATGAGAATATTGTCGCAGTCGTGACTTTATTATGGGAAAATTGTCACAATCTTAACTTTAAAAAAAATTGTCATGACTTTACAATGGGGAAATTGTCATGAATTTGCTATGGGAATCCGGTGTTTGCGAATTCAACAGTTGAATTTGCACCTTAGTGAGTAACCCCCACAATGCAATGAAACAAACGCCTGCAGCGAACGGCACATAGGCTACAAGAATCACTCTGTTACAAATACTGATCTGCACAGTCAGCACTGAGGATGCTGAAAGCTGTATTTTTGCATTCAGTACCTTGTAATAATCATACAACAGTCCCAAGGCTGCTGCACTGTCTTCATCTCCGTTGATGCTCATCATGGCTTTAGTGGCTGCAGTAAGAGGGTTTTCAAGAAAGGTCTTCCATGCTTCATCCTCACTCGTGTAACGCCTTTGCTGGTAAAGGCTATCGTTCTGAAGGACCAACACTGGCCGTTTACTGCAAAGGAGAAAACAATAGCAATACGCTCTGCATTCAAGGTTACTCATTTTAAAGTCTAAATAATGCTTTGATTACTTCATATACAAGATCCACTTCAGTTTTAAACCAGTGCCACACACAGGCTGTTTTGCAGCCAAGCTGGAAAAATAGTATCCTTTGTTTTCTGTGGGATAATCCACACAGGATATTTTGATGATAGTCAGTCTAATTGAAAAGAGCTTAGTTACAAAACAGCCATTGTGGCCCTCATCTTAGACTGTAAATGCTTGGTGGTTGCATTTGTTGTTCTAGCTAACACTGCTGCCACTTTCCTACATCTAAAATCTCACCATAATGCTGCACATGGTATCAGTAGGAAAGCAGTCTCTCAGACAAAGGATCATTGATCAAACCATGAGTCTAATGAAACACTTGATCTGATTCTAATACTTAGGGGCTTATTAATCAAACAGGGAATTCAACAGTCAAAATAAATTTGTGTCACTTCAGGTCATTTTGCTCTGATGGTCATAAATTCTCTATTCACCAGGCGGTGTATTCCATTACTGAAGATGCGAATGGTGTTGGACACTGTTTCTTGCATAGTGCGACATTCAATCAAACAGTAGGAGCCCTGACATAAACCCCCTAATTCGCAGCTTTGATCTGGCAAAGTAACACTGGAGAATTTGACACACTAAGCATTGCTGAATTCGCTACTTCAACAGACTGCAATGCTTGAAGAATAAGTGAATTACCTCTGCACGTGCACGCATAGTGTTGTGACGCGCTCCGTAAATCCACAACCTTTGTAATCATCTGAATTGGTCGCTAATTTGCCACATTGCAGAGCTTGTGGAATAACCGAATACAGGAAAGTAGTGGAAGAACGTGAATTCGAACCTTTATGACACTATTTGGACTTTCATGAATAAGCCCCTCTATGTGAGATCAGTCAAAATTATATGAAAAGTGCTACGCCTTAAAAAGTTTGACATCACTTCAAAATATATATATCGCAGCCCGTCATGAATATGACAGCGCTAGATTTACTAAACACAACTTGTACGGCGTATAGCTGCCAAATAATTCTTAATGTAATGCATGTAATGTTTATTTACAGATTTCATTACCTACAAGCAGATGGGTTACAGTTCTTCTTTAAAGGATAATGTCACATGGGCAGACTGGCAATATGAGTAAATACAGCTAATCGCTCTAGAAATAACCAACTTTCCTAGTGGTGTAAAAGGTACACAAGGTAACATATTGGCTGAGACGCAAGAAGCACTGAGCATTTAAAGGACCAGTAACATAGCATTATTACCAGTACAGAATACTAATAACTGCCATCATTGAAGTTCTGATTTATATTATTTGGGTAATTATTATTGTTATTAGTAAATGATGTGTTTTTTGCGTCTACCATCCCCTAGATCTGCATGAAGCCGTTAAACTATAGTTTATTTTTATGCCTTTCCCACCTTATTATAATGTATGTAATTACAAAGAAAGATTATATATTTATGTTGAAGAGAAATATACAATGAGGTGGGTCCTTGACACAATCTGCAAAAATAAACTAACTAATCATGTGCTATTGACAAAATTACTAGTTCTAATGCAGAGAACCAATGACTTCTATTACCAGCTAATTTGTAGCCGAGCTGGAAGATAGCATCCATTGTTTCCTATGGCATAAACCACACAGGCCACTTTGTTTTGTACCATAGACAAGAATGAGCCTAATTACAATTAGATCAGCTACAAAACTGCCATTGTTGCACTGGCCTTAGACTTAAAATGATTAGAGGGGGGAGAAAAGGTACAGCTCCAGTTTAAGTCACTAAAAATCCACTTAAAAATAATTAAAACGGAGCAAATCTTTATCCTAAAATCACCCAGAATCCTTCACACTACTATGTATTGTATACAGTTTTAGTGTTTTGTTTCCACAGTGCAATGCCTCACCATTTCTGTGTTGCAATAGTTGACCAGTTATATCATTTTAGTGAAATTTGCACATCAAACACATAGCACTAGTTCTGAACAATAAAAGTCAACCAGCTGAAAGATGCTGTTCCTTGATAATGAAATTAATAAGAAATCCACCCGTTAACTCAACAAACTTGAAAGCACAAGTCGCAAGAAATAACATACAGCTGTTTATTGCTACGTGTGAATAAATAATCAGATTATTTAATACTGAAATGATATACTCCGCTTGTTATTTCTATTATAATAAGTTGAAATCCATTGCCATTTGTACTGAGACATTGCTAGTCAATACTACAATGCTTTCATTCCCTCTGTAGTGCACAGGGAAGTGCTTCCCCCATCGGAAATAATTATTTCTACAATGATTATCGTTCAGTCAGTTTAAGAACTGTGGGGGCTGCATCCATAAAATCAGCAGCAAGAGTAGTTCCACCAAATTTGGAAAATGGCAGGTTTGATTTTTTTTTTTTTTTTTTTTAATACAACTGAAAGTTTAACAACGTGCATTCATGATGTGCAGTCACGCTTTGCTGAATATTGTGATTGTAAAAGTTGCATATCTGCAGGAAAGAACTAGAATGAAACTGTCTTTACCAGATCACCCCATTGACTGGGGAACTTCCATAAAATACAGACATTATTTTACAGGTATAGGGAAGTCAATGCAACCCCTATAAAGTACATTTTACATCAGTTTAGCCTGAACTTTTTTTAATAAAGGCTTGGAAAATGTGAAAGGTTTGATAAAAAAATTTAAATAGGTGTTCAGAGTG
>WMED01016597.1:0-13257 GCA_019650415.1 Pipa parva
TGCGAAGTGAGGCGAAGACTCCGCACCTCACTTCGCACTATCGTGAATTCCCCCCTCAGACTCCAGCACAGTTTTACTTCAAATAATAACCTAGCACTATGAGAATTGCAGGGCACAATTTTAACAATTTTGAAAGGGATATCATCACTACAAAAAAGGATTTTGTTTGTCCTGTAACACTCTGGTTAGTGCTAAAGAAAATATACTGAAAAAAAAAAACAAAAACTGATTTGCTTTCATTCTAAAAAGTTATAATGCTTTCTGTACTTGCATTTTGCCTGCTGCTTTTTACCAGCACAACAGTCTTATCTTAATTTACGTACGAGCTCTAGCAGAGATACAGGTTATCACTATAACAGGAACACACCCTGACTGAGAACATGGTGCCATATACAAAGCACTGCTTTTAAAGAAAGTGTCACGTTGACTCCAACAGAAACCGCATCAAAGTTCCTTGCAACTTTTTGCACAAGTGGGTAACCCATACATTTTTAGGGGAATTCATCAACACAGGCAAACTATAAAGGCTTCTAAGTAACCTATAGCAACCAATCAAAAGTTTAACTTTAATAAGCTTTCTTCCTTATATATCAGGAATGCTGAATGATTAGTTTCTATAGGTTACTCGACCTCTGTAAACAAATGCCCCTGTTGAGGATTTTCCCTGAGAGTGCCTTACCTATTATAATATGGCGTTTTGATGCCCGCTTTAATGCCAGTGTTTGCCAATGCCTTTAAGCATCACAAGATTATTTGCTGCCACATGTTTCACAACATGTGATTACAAATCCCATGATTCCCTGTCAAGTATCTGCTCACTTGACTGGAACAGTGGCAGTTGTAGGGATGTAGAGGCAGTCAAACTGCTATGAGGCAAGTCTATGCTCTACATATAAAGAGTGTGTGCGCACGTGCACATGTGTGTAATTTATAAAACGCCACAAATTTACGCAGCGCTGAACAATTCAGCAATACAAATATAATACAGACATGGGAAAAGTGCTTTACACAATACAAAGTATAATATCACAAGGATTCAATACTTTAGGCGCCAGGTTGTGGTTGACACAAGAGGTTGGAGGTCCCTGCCCCATAGAGCTTACAATCTAGGTGGGAGGAAGACATTACAAACACAGATAGAGGGGTAATAAGCGCTAATAACAATGTGTTGAAACTTTGGTCAGTAAACATATACAACTAAGGAAAAAATAAAATATATACATAATTATAAATAGTGCCATTTCTGCATAAGGTAGGTTTTCAGTTTGGTTTTAAAAGTGGAGAGGGAATGTTCCTGGCAAAGATAAAGGGGTATAGAATTCCAGATGTGGGGGGCAGAGAGAAAAATGGGTTTAAGACAAGAAAGGGCAGTATTTGTGTGTGGCATACAAAGCTGGCTACCCAGTTGACATCGAGGAATGTACAGACATACCAGTGAGGAAATGTAGGAAGGAGTAATGGAGTGAAGTGCCTTAAATGTCAAAAAGGAGAACACCGTAAATGATTAATTTACAGTAAGCCAAAAAAACAGAGAGAGATTGGGAGAGAGGCTGTCCCTACTGGGGAGAGAATTCTGGCAGCAGAATTTAGAATAGACTGGAGCGGGGAGAGGTGAGAAGTTGGATGGCCAGATAGAAGAACTAAAACAGTATAGAAGTAAATAAATAATAGCACTGACATGTCATGGAACATACAAGTAGACATCAATGCACCAGAGCTAAACACTGCATGGATTATGCCCCTTACAAAAAGTGAGAAATCACAGCTCATTACTTGCCTACTGTCAATGATTTCTAATCAGATTCCATGTTTCCCCACAAAATAAGACACTGTCTTATATTAATTTTTGCTCCTTGAGATGCACTAGGTCTTTTTTTCGGGACATGGTACTGGTACGGTCTATTTCTCATACTTTACTGCAGCTAGTTTTTCTTTTCGGGGAGGTCTTATTTTTGGGACATGGTACTGGTACGGTATATTTCTCATACGTTACTGCAGCTAGTTCTAATTTTCAGGGGAAGCCTTATATTTCTGAGCTTGGAAAAAATTGGCACTAGGTCTTATTTTCGGGGAAACAGAGTATATACTTATAACAGAGGTATATTTTTTTGACTACACAGTGTCAGAATATACATTCCTTTTCAAGTACAGAAAAGTTTAACAACCCTGTGGATTCAATGTTTGAAAACCAAGAAGGTGATTCAATTTCATTGTGCTAAAGTAATGCCTGCAAACCTTCAACACCTCCACCACCAGCTCTTTCATATAGCCCCACCCCCATAAGCCCCCCCATGCACGTGAGAGGTCAGCATTAATCATATTGAAGCAGTAACCCAGCTCAGTACAGCCCTTGTGTCTTTGCTTTTCTCACTGTTTGTTATTGTAGTTGAATCCTTCTCCAGTCTGCTTGGAGGAGATAAGGGCACTTTATCAGCCTTTGAGATCTTTATCAGCATACAGATCAGCCCATACAACTTATCTGAAATTCACATCTACTCAAAAGCTAAGCAGAGAGGAAAAACAGGCCAGCCAACTCCTGCGCATAGACCTGACATTATGGTGCCTTTCTTTCCTTTGTTTCATTGGTTCAGTCTCATTTTTCAAAATATTTTAAGGATACAATAAACTTCACTTAAGTCTAATAAGGTTCTCTTAAAAAGTTTTTGTTATCAGGAAACTAATGAAGGAAAAACAAGTTTTGTTGCTTATATATTATTATTACACTACTATATTTCTTTCAAAAAAGCATTTAAAGGACCAGTAACAAGAGGAAAAAAAAAACTATTTGAATTGACATGACAATAATTCCTGTGTATTACTGGCAAAAAGGTTCTCTCTCTAGTAGAATTACCCATTTTCATTGCTCTGCGGGTTTCTCTCTCTATACAATTGAAATTATTGTATGTGCATTTACATATTTTCATTTTGTGCTGTTAATTGTTAACTGTAAATTTCACCTTTCTAGCACTCCACATCTGACAACAGATAACATTTTTATAACACATCATACAAACCTGGGTAAAAGCAAATCAAACAGGCAAATATGCCAGGTAGAGATCACCACCTGCGCTTAGCAGCACCTAAAATGTTGAATCTAAATGACAACAAAGGAAGCAGGAAGAAGTAGTGCAGATGTAAAGATAAATAGTTACTTTTTTATTTACATCATAAAGACCTCCTGTTGATCATAGTCCAGACTACAAATGTTGCATTAAATCACAATAAAATTGTGGCAATTGTAAACCAGAACTTTGCTATAGACCAGTGATGCCCAACCTTTTTCGGCCTGGGGGGCCATATACAGTAAATTTGCAACACGCGTGTCATGGACCGCTTCAAAGTCGCAACCACGACAAAATTTAAAATTACAACTGTGACAAATTTCCATAGTAAAGTCGCGACTATGAAAATATTCTCATTATAAAGACATGACTGTGACAATAACAGTAACAGTCTATTGTGACTGTCTTTAGCTGGCAAACTCACACTTATATGCACCAATTTGGAATTCGGGCCACAGGCCGGATAGCACCCCGTTGCCGGCCACAGGTTGGGCATCACTGCTATAGTCTGTTCCAGCAAATTCATGTCCGTGTGTGTGTTTCGGGGGGGCGGAGAGAAAGGCCACCAGCCTAATGCGACCCTCTGCCCAAGCGCATTGGGAGTTTCTGATTTCTTTTGATGTATCACGTGCCGGTAACATAACATCACATAGTCGCACCTCCTTACATATTTATCTGCAGATGCCCATAATAGAAGCAACAAAGTTGCCAGTATAAATGTGACCTAAGAGACTAGAAATCAATCTGCACTGCTGCTCTAATGTACTGTATATCCCATATTTATGGTAGGACATTCCCTTACCACTTCTCACTGTTTCCCTGTCAGTCCCATTCTTCTTTCTGGTGTCAGGTCGGGAGGAGTTAAGAGGAAGAGTCATGTATATGACTGACAAGTTGCTTCCTCCCGTGATATTCTCAAGCACGTTCATGTCAACATGCTCTTCAATGTAATATAAATAAACCCCAGCTAGCAGGGGTCCCCAGGACCTCCACAACGCTTCCCAACATCACTTAGCGCTAGGCTGGGTGAGGGTATTGCTAAGGGCAGGAAGCAACTCCTATGAAGACACTTCCCTTCCATCTTCCCCCCGCCCCCTGTGTGGTAGGGGGGGCCTATAGAAACAAAAAAGAAGGGGACCCTGGGACCCCTATCCCCTCCCCCTCTCCCAGTGCTAGGCAGGGTGGAGGGGGGGATCAGTACAGCTAGGGGTGCTGCTCCTCTTCCCTTACCCCTATGTCCATGTGGGATAGGGGGACATAAAGAAAACTAGTAGGGGTCCCTGGGTCCCTTCCCCGGTAACCAATTGTGGTAGGGGGCATCAACTTTAACCAAGAAGGTCAGAGCTGACCCCCCCCCACACTACCACCCCCTTTTGCCAAGAGGGGGCAGGGGTCCCTCACCTGGAGGGGGTAAATCCTGGGTAAACCCCCAACCCCATCAGCTCTATGGGGATTGGGGCACTAACCTAATTATGTCCCTACCTAACCATGGGGTGAGGGGACTGAAGTTCACCTGCACCCTTAAGTGCCGTCATTTCTCCCTCATTGCGGTCAGCGTTCTCATTAGCCCCACAATGAACATGATGATGTTAAAACCCATTTGCACTGCTGATTCGATAAGTGGACAGAGCTTCATGCTGGCTCCTGCTTCAGCTGAAGCACTGTGAAGTCTACCTCTATGAAGAGAAATAACAGCCCAGATGAAGCTGTGACTGCAACGGTTGAACTTAATATAAGGCAAGTTTTTTATTTATTTTTTTTTTTTAGCTTTAGTTCTCCTGTAACATTTTTCCTGGTAGCACAGTCCTCACTGGTTCAGCTGACAGTGTTCAGGTGGCAGAGGGAAAGCTACCCATACCTACCAGACCCTTTAACTGTTCTAAATTAAAACTTCAAACTCAGGAGTTGAGCTAAATTTTAAAAAAATTACATATGTTGTGGTGCAAGACCCAAGATGTTTGGGGATGGCAGAGATTCTGAAAAACAAAAACAAAACAAAAAAAAAAAAAAAAAAAAAAAAAGGGGGGCGGGAGTGCACTCAGAAAAATGGAGGGAGTTATTTACCAAAATGTAAATGAATAAATCTGTCTCAATATGCCGCTTCTGCATATTTACAGTAAATATTAACCAAGGATTGTCATTTTGTTTATTGTGCAATTCTTCAGGTATTCACCATACATTGAAGTGCAACTTTCAGCAATACCTACTGTGTTAGTTTGCCAATTTGACTGGCGACACTTTGAAACAGTTCCCCAGAGACAATACTGGCATCATTGTCTTTTATTATATGAATGCAAATGCCTAAAGCAGGGGTCGGCAACCTATGCCTCTTTTGATGTCCATATCTGGCTCCTTCACTGTAACAAGCGGTGCAAGCACAGCTCGTTACAGTGTGCCGACAAGCTCTGTAGAGAGAGAGCTCTCTCAGCGCTTCCGGAGCCGGTGACGTCACCAACTTCCGGGTTGCTAGCGAATCAGGAGCCACTGACGACACCGTGAGTCTGGATTGCTAGCCAATCCGGGGCCGCATGTGACGTCAGCGGCTCCGGATTCAAAAGGGCTGAGGGAGCCGCACGTATATGGCTCCCTCAGCCCAAAAGGTTGCCGACTCCTGGCCTAAAGGCTTCATATTATGAAATTCAATTATATACACATTTATATATGTAATTACTGTGTTACATTCGGCACTATTTTCTAACACAGAAAACCACACTTTTACCACTTTGATACATGCTTAAATTAGAATGGAGGTCAATGGAAACCCACATAAAATTCTAGATCAAAAAGATATGGAGTTTTATATAGTGTTTATATAAGTTTCCAACAGGAATATGAAATGTATTTTGAATGATTGATTCAAAAGCATTACAAGAAATGCTACTAAACACATCAGGCATTTACAGCATTCACTAAACACTCTTAACAATTGTAAAAGCATTACAGATATAGCAAAAGTTGTATGTAATCACAAAGCAGATGGAAACATGTTTGTACACCTGATTTTAAATGCAGATGTAGACACAGGCGTGTGAATAGCCTTAATCTGGAAGCCAATAATGAGGAGTATTTACATGTGTATAACTAATTAAACAAAAAAAAAAATTATGCTAAAAAAAACAAGACATCATTTGACTTCTATTAAAACATTTAACAAATTTTGCTTGTCTTTTGAGTTTCACTCCTCCCATGCGATAAGATAATCAGATGTACATACACCCCCGCAACTTCTACGTTGATAAGAGATTAGGCAGAAACAATTAAAATAAAGATCACAATAACATATGTGCACAATCAGTAGCACACACTAAAATTCTAATTGGTCTTACTGTAATGCTGGGTTCACAGGTGCGTATGATGCTCAGCACATCATACACTTGTGTGAAGGGGGAAAAAAAATATGCTCCAGCGTATTTTTCTTTTGTACTTGCCAGTGACAGTGTGAATGCTTCCTCGACGTTTACAGCACTTCCTGTGTGTCGCATTTCGGGTTCTGGCCAAAATGCGACACACAGCGTATACACGTCATACGCTCGTGTATCCGGAACTAGCCTAGCATCATCGGCTTCCATGAAGCCGTTTTTTGTTTGGTTTTTTTTTTACACAAGCGTATGAGGTGCTACTTCATTTTTGTTTTAAACTTTTTGTACCTTCTTTTAAGGATTTATATTAATAAATTCATTATTCTTTTACTATTGGAGTTGCCGGAGATTTTTCTGATTGATGTGCCCGTGTGAACCCAGCCAAAGTGACAGAGATACACTCTGCAGGTCCCCTTCGCTCTTTCACACTGGCTGAAACCAATTAATTATGTCCATTTATACAGTACCAACGTCTTCCACAGTGATTTACAGAGGTTAACTATGCAGGCAGTACGGGTTTTTATTTTTTATTGTGAGTGTATTTATAATGCCATCTTCCACAGCACTTTACAGAGGTGAACAATTTTCTTCAGTCCTAGCCCTTGTGGTGCTTACAATCCAACCTCCTTACACAACCACACGCACAAACACAGCCTAGGACCACCGTACCGTAATCAGGTTCAGGCTACAATGAACATACTCAATTGTTGGATTGTGGGAGGAAACCCACACAAGTACAGGGAAAACATACAATTATCATGCAGATTCTAGAGAAGAATCATATACAGGACCCAGTGCTGAAAGGCAGCAGTGCTAAACCTATGCATCTTTATTTCTATTACATAGATGGCATCATTCCAAATCTCTCCTTTACCAAAGTTATGTTTCATTTGGAAAACACAAGTAAACAGCACTGTCATAGTCTTTAATAAGAGAAAAACAGATTTTGGTTATTATGCCTTTGCCTTAATTCAGTTACTGTACTAAAAATTTCCCCAGGTTGCAGATATAAAAAAGCAGAGTCTCTGGGACCTTGCATCTCAGTAATAAACCAATACAGTATCTGCTGGGTTGGTAAAAAAAACAGGTGAACCACTCCAACATGCAAGAGAAAAAGTCCAATGAAACTTTTTCAGCAGTAAAGAAGAACTAAAGCTCCTAATAAATCACATTTGCTCAGCCTACATGTCAGCCACACAATAAACCCAGTCTTTCCCTTCCAAGCCACCTACTTGATTATTCCTGCATGTATTAGTTTACAAGTATGTCAAACTTTGTAGCATTTCAGCAGTTTCACTTATTGTAACATGCAGAATTCGGATTGGCTAAAGGGCCATTTGTCTTTGGTACAGACTTTGCATGGCAGCTCTCTACACAATGTCCGCTGTTTACATTATGTAAATCTTAATACTAAATTAGATTCCATTGGCCAATGATGTATTAGAGGACTGACTCTGTGCAATTAGCGGATTAAATATCGAGATGCTGTTTTTGAAGGCCAGATTTTGGACCCAATTTGCCATTGGGCAATGCACAATGCTCCTTCAAAAATAAAGAAAAATAAGCCTCTCTAGAAAGATGATCCGAAAAAAAAATTGTCAAGTTTTGCATGGCAAGCCCTGCAATGCGAAACGCCAATCTACTGCCATAGAAATCTAACTTTATGCTCAGAAAAATGAAAAAGATCAATATGTTTATTTCTCCATCCTCCAATGCCGATAGGTGGGATTGCTTAAACAGCTTGCAATGCAGAAGATGGCTACATCTGTAAACTGTTCCTTTTGTTACTGGAGAGGCTTTATGAGAGGCTTTATCCAGAGACAATTCCCCAAATCCTGCTGGTGACTGCCCAGTAAAGCACTCTGCCAGATAAACAGCAGATATCTTGGTAACAAATAATAAGCAGCCCCATGAGGACATCAGCATTAAAGTTCCAGGATCATTCCTAGGGCATGACTTACCAATGGTCCTACAGAGGAAAATGGTTACAAAATAATATTCCACAAAACAGGACAGTTTTAAATTGTGTCACATTTTGAACAGACCAGCATCTAAATTCTGTCAAACAGCCACAGAAATTGTAGAAACAAAAGGGCTTTGTGAAGTATCATAATATCTTAAGGATGACAATCCGATAACCAGAAACAATTTGAAAGCTGGAGGAGAACACAATGTTTTGACACTGTTTTTTTCTGGGCCACCTAGGCTCTTCTATATATCTATACATATACACACTTGGTGACTTTTCAGTGAATTTTCTCAGAAAAATCCCAGCGAGGTTCCTAAGTAAAAACTGCCCATAAGAGTTTACATAAAAATGAATTTGTACAGCCACACTTGTGTGATGTGCTGCATTTAACATGATGCAAACACTGCCAAAAGTTATTCTAGATTCACCATAAAGTCACATATGTGACAACAGTACTGTGGCCTGGGTCTCAAAAGAAACACACACAGGTTTAGGTTACGGTATTTCTAAACTGACAAAAATCAGTCTTCCTCCACAGACTCGACCACAGTCATTGCGAAGTTATAAAATAGCCTTATGAATAAAACGTGTGACATGCAGCGTTGATTTATCTGTATGTACAAGAGGCCTCTACCTACAAGCACTTACAATAGGTTATTTGTTCAATGGCTATTTTGTGTGATTACCCTCGTTCATATGCAACATTCTATTTTCTCAGAATAACTAGAGGTTCCTTTCTCCAATGCATGGTTATTCTTCATCCTTCAAACTGTGGAGATTCTTTGTAAATTCCATGCAGTAAATATGTAACTAGTGCAAGGCCAGGGCCAGGTTAGCAAATTTCCCTCTGCATTTTTTTAAAAATAATAGGAGGTAAAAAAATAAAAAGGGTTTAAAAAAAAAAAACGCTAAAGTAAATTTATGTGGCGTTTTTATCAGTGTCATTTCTTTTGCATACACAATATTCACCAGTGGGAAATGACTAAAGACAAGTTTTTCCACTAGAGAAAAATTAATATTAATTAAAAATTAAATTAAAATTCATATTTTGCATAGTTTTCCCCAGGCGAAAATTCTCTCACATCAGTACTGGACAAACTTTGTGACCTCAATATCTTGGCTGGGTCCTGGGTTCAATTCCACCCTGGACTTCACCTACATGGAGTTTGTAATTTCTTCCCGCACCTGTGTGGGCCACATACATCTGTGGGTGTAACTAAATAGGGAAACTATAAGCTCCATGGGCTTGAATGAAGAATCTCTGTAAAGCACTGCTTAATATAGTAGCGCTATATCTAAATAAATAAGCCCATGATACAATATAAACTGCTAATCTGCAGGGAAGCATTATGGGGGTTATTCACCGAGGGGCAAATTCGACTGTCAAATTCGCAAACGGCAGATTCCCATAGTAAATCTATATATATATATATATATATATATCTTGTAAAGTCACGACAATTTTTTTATGTTAAGATTGCGACAATGTTCCCATAATAAAGTCGCGACTGCAACAATATTCTCATTATAAAGACACAACTGCGACAGTAGCAGCCTATTGCAACTGTCTTTATCTGGGGAATTCGCACCTATACACAACAATTCTGACTTTAGTGAATAACCCCCTATATGCAAGTGTACAATTAGCTTCTATTTCAATGTACAACCTTGAACAAAGGGAAGTTAAAGGAAAAGTAACACCAGAAAAAAAAAAAGAGAAACCCATGTGAACTGGCAGAGCAATGTTATCGTTGATGATGAATGCCAGATTTGTGTTCTTCTGTCTTTATTTTTCTGCTTGCAGACTAGGGGTGTGAAGATATATTGTCTAAGATAATATCGTAATCGGCACGTTATCGATATGCAAGCTGTTATTATCGAATGGCTCCACGCCTTTAGAATAAGCTGCTGCAGAGACTTCCGGGAGGTGGGCTATCAGAGTAGCCGCACTTTTAACAAGCTCTAACAAAGCTGAGACCCAACTATACACATACATAAATAGAGGCCCACATGTCAGGCCTAACAGCCACTGACACACACAGCACCAAGCAAAAACGCCAGAACCAGACAAACCAAGGATTAACCCAAACACAGCTAATCCAATTTTTTCACTAAATTGAAATATAAGACTTAACACATTTTTAAATAATGCAAAATATCATCTATTATTGTTATCCACAAAATTACAGAAAATATCGAGATATCATTTTTCAGCAATATCACACACCTCTATTGCAGACATGTTTAATCTGTTGAGTAAACAAACATATTCATAAAGTGAATGTAAATGGATTTTGAAATGAAATACCCTAGGTTAAAAAAAAAAAAAGAGACAGAATTTTTGGAATAGCTGACCAGATATAGTAGGCATGGAGTCTGAGCTTTCCAAACCAACAATATCACATAACTAGCCATAGTGTTATGCATCTGCATAATGCAAAAACAATGCACATGTACACAACAATGGCGGTACTACAATCCAATAGCGCTATTTATTTTCATTTTAAAAATGCTTAATCCTGCTCATTCAAAATAAAGAAGCTCTGAAGAAAGATTGTATTTTTTTTTTCCGCACGGATAACTTAATTATCTCCAATAGTTAAATATTACTCAGATTATTTCAGATTATCCATATAAAACAGGAAGGGGAAAAAAAATGCATCTTCCTGTTCTACAGGACAGGAAATGAAGAACACATGGAAATATAGTTTCATTGAATACAAGATAGAAAAAAAATGAATTAAAATACAGAAAAAAAAATTAAAAATAAAGAAGAAAACAGTGTGATTTTGATGACTGTATTTATGTTGTGTTTGCTTTGCTTTCTTTTATCTTAGCCTTCACAGAGCTTATTTAGAAATGTTTCGACCTGTTCCAATGAGAAGGGTGGCCAGTTATGGTCTGAAGATGTGAAAGGAAAGGCCTAACAAGTATACGGTAGAGATTTACAAAGGACTTCCTAAGAAGGATAAACTTGACTGAAAACCTGAGGGGGGTGAATCAAGTGTAGTAAGGAATCATTATTAAACTAAATTTGACTTTATTGTAAAAATCAATTTAAAAAAATAATAATGTGAACTGCCTCTTTTTGCTTTAATTATTAGGAGCTGCAGGACACTCTATCCAGGATTTTAACAGATTGACAGTCAAGAATGAGAAATTGCACCAAAAGTTAAGTTTCAATAGTGAAAATGTAATACACATCACAAAACTGATACAATTTCAGTACATTTTTATACAAGTCAGATTGGCTGTAGGATGAAAAGTGAAAGGAACGTTAAGTCCTAACGTGAAAAAATCAGCAAGGGATCAAATCATTATTTCCTTCACTGTAATTAGACTGCACAGTGTGAAAGCGAGTTCAATAGAAAACAATGGAATAGGTATAAATGTGAAGTTCCAGGTTAAAGGAGTTTGACAAATTGTCTTGCATCGAAAAAAAACTACCATAAAGAGGCCTAAAGAAAAGCAAGAGAAAAAGCAGGCCATAATTATAGAAGGTACTGGTAGGAGAAATGTATCCAAGCTGTCCACTTGACTGACTAGAAGCAGGTTACCCGACAAAGGCGTTCATCAGCATGCCATATACCCACTATACCATAGGCAAATGCCTTCTAGGTATTCTATTATTTATTAAGAGACTTTGGATATGCAGGTTGCAAATCCTGGGTGTAATAGTAATGTATCACAAAGGGTTGAATCAACCCGGTTGATTAGTTATTACAATTTATTTCTAAAGCAGCAACCTAAGCAGATAACAGATATCAAATATAAAATACAAGAGTTAGGTTAAAGCCCCACAATGCATTTTGCTGCACGTAAACAGCCAAAGCGAGTTCCCCTGGTCTAATCCAAGGTACTGCTGGCAACCATATCCATTTCTCTTACCCATCACATTTCAAGTGCACATACCAACAATATATTCCATTCAGTTCAAATACTAATACACTACATTTTCCTGTGAACGTAACACATTCACAAAGTGCAACGCCAATGCAGAGGTGACAGGTCGCTCGTCACTGTGTGCAGCACACAATTTATCCGGCAAAAGCAGATTTCTATAAAAAAAAAAAAGTACAAACATGGTAAATCTCTGCATTAAGAAAAAAATTAGATAAAATAGATTAATCATAAACTGGAGTAATTGTATTTGATATAAAAAGTAAATATAAACTTTTCTTGAAACGTGAATTTTTTTTAACCTGGTACCAGGATGTGCACCACTAAAATATAAATAAGCTAAATTATAACAGAATTGACTAAATAAATAAAATTCATAACTACATTTGTACCATGGAGATATGGCTAGTCAGGGCAACTATACTAGCGAGAAGAATCAACATTGATATTGGTTATAATCACATGAGAACATCTGCTGAGAAGAGATGTATATGCTATGAGCTAAATGTATTCATATTTTGTACAGTAGAGCAATTCCCAGTGAGACAGTCAACAATTACAAACATCAGTAGTTTGTAGCCAGTCATTTATAGAAAAAAAAATTGTGGGTTTATTCCACAGTTTGGGGGATATACAATTTAGCAATGGCTACCAAAAGATGAAACATGGGGATAGGAAAAGTGTTAGCTAGCGGGATAGGAAAAGTGTTAGCTAGCGGGATAGGAAAAGTGTTAGCTAGCGGGATAGGAAAAGTGTTAGCTAGCGGGATAGGAAAAGTGTTAGCTAGCGGGATAGGAAAAGTGTTAGCTAGCGGGATAGGAAAAGTGTTAGCTAGCGGGATAGGAAAAGTGTTAGCTAGCGGG
Organism: Pipa parva; assembly: GCA_019650415.1. Lineage (NCBI taxonomy): Eukaryota > Metazoa > Chordata > Amphibia > Anura > Pipidae > Pipa > Pipa parva. The sequence continues at coordinate 13,154 of WMED01016597.1, forward strand.
ATAGGAAAAGTGTTAGCTAGGGGATAGGAAAAGTGTTAGCTAGGGCAGAGGTCCCCAACCGCCGGTCCGCGGACCAGGCCGTTGGTGTTTTCCAGCCGGTCCGC
>WMED01016598.1:0-13257 GCA_019650415.1 Pipa parva
TCCCTAAATATTAAATATAATGGTCTATCTATGACTGAACTTAGTTCCCTTAAGACCCTAATTCCTAAGTGTTTGTATATCTAGGTATGTACAGATATAGAAGGGGTCCTCTTAGCCCTGGTGGGCTGCAGAGAAAAAGTTGATAGTCGCATACAGTCGCGACTGTATGCCCTACAGCATTCCTGTCTATAGTTATAGTTCTGCTATATTTCATCTCTTCTGCTTCTAGTTGTGTTCAGCAGTTTGTTTTCTAGTTCCTCACTTCAGTTCATCTGTTCCAGTTCTTCTGCATCTCATGCCTAGATGTTACATAGTATTATAGTTTATAAGGCTACAAGAAGACACAAGTCCTTCTGCCCAATAACTAACAGTGAGGGGTTAACTTGGGAGCCCCCTCACAGCAAACCCTTTGCAGTGGTTAAGTGTGAAAACTAGGAGCTCCTTAGACTTACCTCTGGTGTAACAGCCAGTTCAGTCCATGACCCCATTGGACTTTGCTTCCAACTGATTTTCAAGCTCTGGTCTATTGGGTAGTGCAGCAGGGCAACAGGCAGTGACATATTATTCAGCTACCAGCAGAGGGGGTTATTCACTGAAGTCCGAATTGTTGCGTATAGGTGCGAATTCACCAGATAAATACAGTCGCAATAGGCTGCTACTGTCGCAGTCGCATCTTTATAATGAGAATATTTATATATATATTTATATGGGAAAATTGTCACAATCTTAACATTGAAAAAATTGTCACGACTTTACAATGGGGAAATTTTTGCAGATTTGCTATGGGAATCCGCTGTTTGCGAATTCGACAGTTGAATTCGCACCTTAGTGAATAAACCCCTAAGTCACTTACCTGAAGTACCAGAAATGATCACATCACTTCTGTCAGCAGGAGGTTTACAGGTAGAAAACCATTAAGGGCCTGTTTTCTCACATTAAAATCACTACTGACAGGAGTGGAGACATTTTCTGGTGGTACCTCAGGTAAGTGAATAGAGCTCCTCTGGGCTATCTGCTGCCACAAAAAAACTGTGACACGTAATTTTACTTTTTCCTTTAGCAATTGTTACTTGATATTATTGAACTTGAGCCAAGTGACTGTGATTTTCTGCGCTCCATTTATTTTGTAACATTGCCTATGGCATCTGGACAGAGACACTGAGTAGGTGAGAGTGCAGGAAAGCTCTGTGCTAAACTCCACTGAACTGATTACTGAGCATAAGGCTGTTGAGACACATGGCCTACTGAAACTGCTGAGTCTATATACTGTGGTAGGAAAGCTGCCCTCGTTTTCAACTTATTTTTCCATCGCAACTGAATGCCTCTAAACTGGCAAGCACGTCTGGAAATATTCAAGGCAAACTGCTTACATGAATATTTACCAACTTTTTAATGGTAGCTTTACAGGGTTTTATTGTTTAGATGTATTATTTGTCTGTTCATTAAACCAGGTAACAAATACATTTTCTTTCACACGCCTATTTGTATATATTCTTGTGGAGGCCACCATTTTATAGGCACACTTTCCCAAGCTACTCATTTATACTTTCTAACAATGATATCAATGTGTTTTATTACGTTCACAATGCCTTAAAATATTTTGGAGTGAAATAGTTTAAGAGAACCCCCTATCTATAAATGTAAAAGAACTGTCCAGTCCAATTAATAAAAAGTAATGTGTGTTGTAAATGCATAATACATTTTTTTTCTAATATAATTAGTCAGTCTTTTATGTGAGGAAAGGAATTAATTATTCCATGTGTGTAGCAGTACACAGTTCCTTCTGTGTTTACTTCCTAGTTGGAATCTTTTACCACTGACACAACAGTAATAATAATAATAGTTAATGAATTACCATGGGCAGTTACAGTACTTACAGCTAATGGTGTATGCTGTCAGTAGCAAGCGCTGATATTGAGCATGAGAGAGAGAGACCAAATCCATATAAAAATAAAGTCAATATTTCAGCCCTTTCTTTAACAATTGCTTGTGCTGGGTTAACTACACCTTTCAGAGTTAAAAAAAAAAAAAAAAGAAAGAAAAAAGGTGGATGACAGCTCAAAGGTTCTGATTGGTTGTTTAGCCTTATCCAGCCTGTCAGTCAATTCCTTATCTCGAGTTTCCAAACTGAACTGCTGAAGAGGAAGTGGCTGAGGGAGGGAGGCAGCTTCAGTACCAAACTGGTGCTAAACTGTAAAGGGTGAAAATAAATAAATTAGTTAATTTATATGGACAGAAAGCATTTATTTAACTTTTATTTAACAGCAAATAACTGTTGGTGCCTAAACTGTTCCTTTAAGCAAACTAAAACAGGAATTCAGTAATACACTGAGTTGTATATTTATATTGGTTGGTGTATATACAGTAATCTACATAAGGATACATGTACATGAGTAGATGGAATGTGGAAGAAGATTTTTTACTTTTGTTTTAGTACAAATTCACTGATGGACAATATTTTCACTGACATATTCATATGAAGTACCAGGTTAACTAAAATACAGTTTCAGCTGTTTTAAGAGTAAAAGGGGCTCAGGAATTGAAAGTAAAGTATTACCCACTCAGTCTCTACATGGACCATTGTGTGTTCCTTCTAATAGGACAGGAGTCGGGGTCATTTTTTTTTCTTATTAAAAACAGACAAATTTACTGGCTTTCAGGAAATGTACAGATGGCTGGCAACCCTGTCTGTAAATTGTATTATGGGTTAGGACATTAAGGGGGTTATTCACTAAGGTGCGAATTCGACTGTCGAATTCGCAAGCAGTGTATTCCCATAGTAAATCCACTACAATTTCCCCATTGTAAAGTCGCAACAATTTTTTTATGTTAAGATTGCGACAATTTAACCATAATAAAGTCGCGACTGCTACAATATTCTCATTATAAAGACGCGACTGTGAAAGTAGCAGTCTTTATCTGGCGAATTCGCACCAATACGCACCAATTCGGACTTTAGTGAATAACCCCCTAAATGTAGGAGTAGACTTAAAGGAACGGTTTAGTCACCAGCAGTTATTAGCCTATTTCTCACTGATAAATAAATGTTTTTTTGCAGTATAAATTATTTACTAACTATCCTTCTCAGCTCACAGCCAGTTTCTTACTAATGCTCCTTCTTTATGTCACCTAATTTCTCTTCAGCAGTTCAGTTTGGGACCTTACGCCAGGGATTGGACTGAATAGTTATCCATGGTACCAATGTACAACCCATGTTACCATGACTATGCTTCATTGGGACCTGCAGCATTCTATGCTGGGTTGATGCTGTGAATTCATACAGGGAGAATGGGAGAGGGCCAAGGACAGAGCCTTGGGGCACTCCCACCCTAAGCGGGACAGGAGAAGAGGAACCTTTAGCATGGGAGACAAAAAAGAAACGATCAGAAAGATAGGACGCAGCTTGATTACGAACCCCAAACAAACCCTCAGTACATAATTAGACTGGTACTTTCAGAGGCCAAAATATTTTTGTTATTATTTGTTTAGTTTTTAAATACTGTCTATCCAACAGGCAATAAATTTAAATATGTACCTTCTTGTACCCCAGATTGTGGGTTAGAACACTTGCAACATTCTCACATAAATGAAGGAATTCCTAGGAGTATAATAAAAATTCAGTAGGTAAACAGTTGAAAAACTACATGCAAATAATACCCTTCTGCTATATGTTATAGGAAAATGTCTGAGTTAAGAATTGTTTTTATACTTTATTGCACCTTCAATTGAAAACATCAGCCGTCAAAACACCTGAAGTAAATTTACATGGGCAGCGTTATGGCAGTTTGGCGGTTAGTAGCTTGGCACAGGTTTTGCCTGAGCGTGTGTAAGCTATGCTGAGGCTATATTATTACATCAGCACCAAGTCAGAGGACTGAGGGGTGGTCCTATGATTGCTTTGTAAGCTGAGTTCTCTGTTTTAGTGTGAAATTGAGAACTCTGACAGCTATAAGGTAAGCTTACTGATTTAGCCAGCTGCCAGTCTATGCAGACCGCTCCAGAGGAAAATCATGTGGAATCTTACTGACCACAATCAGGCACCCATGATTTAAAACTAATTGCCAGTATGCAGCTGTAAACCTAGCATAACCCCCTTTTCTTGAACTTTGACCTAAGTGCCAGCTATAGCCCTGGCCTAAGGATATATACGAGGATGCTTGGGATCCTGTAAGCGGCAGCAGGTCTGAGAAAGGCATGAACACCTTTGCTAGCCTTTAGTTCCCGGGGAAAATTTCCTTGATAAGTCCATTATGGCAGTTAGATCTGACACCCACAAGTATGCCTTTTCGACTGGGAGTCAGGGGAGAAACCAAATATATTGTTACTAATATACAGGAGAGTTACAGCTGCTTTTAAACCCTAGGCCACTCCCCTGTTTGCCCACTTCTAGTTAATCACATCTTCCACCTTGGCAGCCCCCCTCATCCTTTCATTGTCCAGAAATGTTAGGTCAGCCCCAGGGGAAGGAACATTGGAGGTGGATTCTTCCAAGCCTCAGCATAGCTTTACTCAGCCCCATGCTTCATTTGTTCATTAGTTGTACAGCATATCTAACTAGTGCAGACTTTGTTTAGGATTATAGTTCATGTTCAATAAATGATTTAATAGATACCACTCTGTTCTGGTTATTATAGTTCTGTCTTATGCAACAGAGCAGTTTTATGTTTTGATGGTGTGAGATTTGTTACAGCTTTAGAATCTGATCACTAGATGGCACTAGTGAAACGAAAGTTATCAAATTTATTGAAAGCTGCATATCAGGTCCTACTAATTCAACAAGCCAGAACTGAGCTTCCAACAGGCTCAGATATATTTGCATAAGGGAACCCACACACCCATATATTGTTTAGTGTTCCGGTGATTTCTAATTATGTCTAGGGTCCCTGTAACCTTGCCCCTATCTATTGGGAGATATTTATAAAGGTTTCCACTAATTTTCGATGTAAACAAATGCTTTTTTCATGTATGTATGTATAATTTTATTTATAAAGCACCACAAATTTACACAGCGCTGTACAATACAGCGATACAAATACAATACAGACATGGGAAAAGTGCATTATACAATGCGAGTAAAATATCACAAGGATACTTCACTTTAAGTGCTAGGTTGTGGTTGACACAAGAGGTTGGAGGTCAACACTTTCATCAACACTTACAATCCAAGTGTTCATGAAAGCTTTTTGAATGCGTAATAAAAAAATAAAATAAACACTGTTTTTTCAAAGTGTTATTACTATGCTGCCTTCCATAACCTTCTAACATAGGTCCTTGTCAGTGATAGGTTTGTAAGTTTATGTGACTGGGTGAGAGCTAGTTAGCTGCAGCTGGAGCTATTATATAATGATTCTTGGGTTCTGTATTAGTCATCAATCTATACAGGTGTAGGTACTTCCAGGATTTCTTACAACTGGACGATGGTTGAGCTGGATGGTCAAGGATTACTTTTGGTGTAGGCTCCACAGCTTGGCTGAGTACTCTGTGTGATACATCCAAGTGATCAGAGTACTTGCTATGATCAGCATACTCAGCTTTTATAAGTAAAGCTATCTAAAATTACATTTTTGACATGTGACTCTCCAGATTGCTCAAGATTTTGGCTCAGTAGTTTCATGGAATGTTAACACAGGTCATGTATCTGACCTCATATTTAATCATTCCATTAGCTGCTCAAATTTAACTATTAATTTCCCCCACAAGATCTTAAGATACTGCTGATTTTCATTTGTTATTAGATCTTTATTTTATCCGCTAAAAAAATGAAACCCCTGGTTCCTAGTGTAATAACTTGTTTTAACACAATCACATATTTAATACCGTAGGTATTTTGCATTTCCCAGAAGCGCCGTCAACAGCCAGCCCGTGTCATGACAGGGAACACCTGGAGATTTCTTTTATTTAACTTGTATTCATCAGTTAGTTAGGTAGAACAGATGTTTCTGAATATTTTAGTTCTGGATGAAAACAATGGAACAACACAGGAGGGAGAGAAACCTGGAAAAAAAATAGTAATTTTTAACATCAAACAAATCTTGGGATTCAGTCCACCTACAAAACCTGTTTAATCAGGGCTTCATGTTTTTTTTTTCTTTTTAAAACAACACAAGTGATTTAGTTACAAACATGTCAAACTTGACTGGAATTTCTGGTTTATGCCATTTGCTGATATTTCCTCAAATTATTCCTACGGGGTGATTTCAAAAATATTGTATTTGGAGCCGATTATTATTTCTATGTATCTGCTTCAGCAAAGTGAAAGTTTCTCCGGCACTCCAGTGTAAAAGAATTCAAAGTTTATTGTAACAAGGATAAAAACCCATGTAGCAAAATAAAATCAAACATAGAAAGCACCCCTTATGCGTTTCGCGCCTCGGCGCTTATTCATAGTGTATCTGCTTATACCTATGCAAACTGTTTGCGCATTTACAATTTATTTGAGGTTATCTGAGTTTTTTAATAAATTTAATGACAAAAAATACCTTATGCTAACACACACTACATATGTTTGTATGGGGAAAAAAACTGCACTACACTAGCTGGCAAAATGACAAGGATACCTACCCATTGACTTTCCTTATAACAGCAAGCACATTGCCCATAGCACTGTGTATACATTATGGGAAGAGGCATGATAATAGGGGTGGAACTATGTGCAAATAATCAGTTTAGGTAGAACTGTAACACAATGAGTTTGAGTAAGGGCTTAATGGGGCAGGGCTTGAGAGGAGAAGTTGATTTAGGGCAGAGTAAAGGCCAAGTAGACTGGAACAAGCACAGTGAACTTGGCAATTCTGAGTGTCCAGTTCAAAGTTAGGTCAAGTTCTCACGTATGCAGATTTTACACCTAGTTTACCAAAATAAACTAGCAGTTTTTTTGAAGGAATAAAAAAACATAGCAAATGTGAGTCCTTCATAAATCCAATAAATAATGTCCTGTCACTCAGCAGTTACAGTAGGCATGGATTTTGCAACAGGGCCTTGTTCCTTCTAGTTACTCCACTGCTCCCTTCATCAAAGAGCAATGTGAAAAAATACAGAGATGAGGTGGGAAGAACTCCTGTGGGCGGGGATTGTTTAGGGATGGTCCTTCCAAAACAGCTGTGGTTGGAGGAATTAACCTTTTCCTATCCAATAAAATTTCCTGTTCCGCCCATTGAAATCCTAATATTTTTGGCGAAAAACGTGAAATTTTACGTTTCATGCAATATCAGTGAATTTTATCAAAGAAATTAGCAGGAAATAATACGCCTGAAATACATCCGTAATATTGATGCCCCCTGCCAGGGGACTAAGGATTGGAACGGAATTTTTGGAATGTCCCCCTCTAGGGGACACAGGATAGGAAAAGGTTAAGCCTTGAAAGAGGTTACCCATGACTCAGGAAAGACACTTCCCTTCTTCCCAGATATCTGCTGGGTTGCATGGAAGAGTCATGAAGGGTCTGGCTAGTTTTCAGTGTCAGTGGGTTCTGCTTAAACAAAAATTATAGTCACGTTTCTTATTGAAAAATTGATACCTCTCTGTGCAGGATAACCTCTGTTTCACTGGATATCAACAAGCAAACCAATTCAAATAAAACAATTCTTATAACATGTTCCCACACAAACTCCTCTTTGCGCTTTCTTTCTTCTGTCGTTCTAATGCCTGTTTCTATGGCTGTTGATGCCGACAAAATCATATGTCCAGAGTTATATGATAACTTTTATTTGACAGATAAGGAAAACAGCTTCAGAGCTTGAGAACACAAGCCCAATGAAAGAGCTTTCGACTAATTGCATTGTCAGGGATCTCAGATTACAAAACATTCTGGGAGAAAGTAGAGCTATTGTTCTCGGCTTCTCCTTCCATTACAACCTCCATTTATAAATTAAGTGGAAGTCTTGTGCTTGTTCAGTTCTACAAGTTTTAATTGGTCCCCAGATTAAATTCCTGTGTACAGCTGCACAGATTCAGGTTGATGAACTATAATTGACCTTCACCTTCAATAAATGTAAGATTTCATTTAAACTACAAGGAAAGAGGTCTGTGGGAGATAGCGTCCGTGGAAATAGGATAAAGATAAAAGAATGCTGAACTGTGAAGAATCTATGTAGAAAAACATGATTACTCAGTCATTATTGTAAAAATACTGTACAAGCAGTGGTGCCTGAATATAGCAGTCCTTTGGGATAAAAGGATACATTTTGCTGAAATGTAATGTTTCTATTATGTTCAAACACACACTTTAAACTTGGGGCATATTTGCTAAGACCAATTCAACCATATTGACTGATTTCACCCCTTTCGCTGTCAATTTTAATTTCCCTGTACTGATTTACAAAGGATGGATAAAAATGTTTCCCCATTGAAATAAATCATTAACAGGGGGAGACTTTGCAATGCTTTTCTATGAAGGTTCCTTCCATTACAGATCGATATCAATGTCTCTATCAATGGGGAAACATTTTGGGCTAAATGACAGGACCATCTCCATAGGGATTAATAGGTTTATGCCAGCCTGAGGGTGGAGAATTGTTTTGGGAGATAAAATGGTTTTTGAACAGTTTAATAAATAGGAGAAAAGAAAACTGCGATATCATTAAATATAGGCCGTTTCTCCTGCTTTTACCAGTTGAAAAACCTGTTCAACTATAGTAAATGTGCCCCAAATGATGCTAAATTACCCAACAAAAAATAAAAGCACAAAACAACATGTATAACTAAAACAACGTAATGGCATTGACATGGTAACATTAGTTAATTAAATAAAGGAAATGTATTATCATGGTCTAGTAACCTATTGCAGCCAATCAGCATTCAGCATTCCCTGGTCTCCTATAGTTAAAAATTACATCAAACATCTGATTGGTCATTATGGGATAGTAAAACTTGGTAGTTTTTGTCCCTTTGAAACAGCCCCCCCCCCCAGCATGCTTATTTGCATTGTGACGAAATGGATGATGTGGCCTTAGTCTAAAAGGCACACTTTAGCTCTTCTAAAATGCAGCTTGTCATTCTTATCTTATAATTCACTGTTTTTGAATTGTAAATTGTTGTGTTTCACCTAGATTATTTACACTATGGAGTTGAAAGGGAAATATGCACTGACACTTCACTACTTTTATCTTTACTGATTCTCATCCCTTTGCCTATATAATCCGTATGTTCTGTTTCTAGGTTGCCCAATCTCTGCCTTTCAGCTGTTGTACTACAACTCCAAACAGTCCCCAGTGGCCTTCAGCTGTTGGGGTGGGGGTCCGTCTTTTGTCCCCCCACTGCCTCATCCTTCTTGCTCCAGGTGCTCTTCATCCTGCATGTTCCCCCTCTACAGCTCTGCCTCCTCGCCTACATTGCTGATGCAAACAAACGCTGAGGGATTTCATCCCAACTAATGTGAATGTGTGGCTGGATCATGACTCTGGAACCTGCCAAATATAAATCAGCCATATTTATAATTATAAAAAAAAAATGTCTTCAGCAAAACCTTTAAAAGAAGCAGAATTATAGGTTTTGCTTTAAATGGATTCTTAAATATATAAATGTTATAGAGTTGTTTCTTTAGATATAAACGATGGATCTGGTGTTTTGGGGGGATGTTTACATAAGGGTCAAGTAGATACCCCGATCCACTAGTGACTAGACAGAAATGCCTGCAATGTATAAATACAGTGATACAAACTGCGCAAAACAAACCAAATAAATATGTATACAATGCAAATAAGAAAATAAAAACTTAATAACAAAAAGTCCAATATTGAATGCAGGCCTCCTTAAAAACCAATGGGTGTCCAATTAGGTGGAATGAATGTAGTCCAAATCAGAACTATCTGCAAGGGGGCGCAAACAAAAAACACTAATAGTGCATTAAACCTCAAAAACACATATTTATGGAAAGACCCAAACGTCCCAATGTCTGAAGAACCTGTGCATTAGTTCAGTAGCTTCAGCCTATTAAAGTGGAAAACGTGCTTATCACTGTCATACTATGTATCAGAATCTTACAGAGCCTGCTAGCAGCCATAGTTCAGGTAAAATGACCCGAGGTATCTGCTATACACCAAGTTATAATTTCAAGTAACAACATGTCCCTAACACACATCCTCCCTAAGGCAATTAATAATCCAGATCTTATAAAATTGTTTTGTTATGAATAATGAAATTTGTGTGTTGCCATAGTAATTTTTATAGTAAATTTAATGTGCGGTTCCAGTTTTATTTAAAACTCTTGTAGAATAGTTTCTGCTATAATTTGGGATGATAAGTATAAACCATGTATAAATATGTTCTTATAGCAAAACTGTTAATACTAATCATTTGTGAGAAATAAAAGTTTATAACTGCCAGCCCCCCCCCCCCCACCCTCCCCCACTGTCATTCACAGATAGTTATGTCAGGAAGGAACAGCTCTGATAAAGACACTAAGATTTGACTGATTAGTATTTTTTTGGTATTTTAGCCAATATCCGCATTTGCGGATGTGTTACTTCTGCCAACATGAATGAGGAATAAGCACCAGGAAACCAAAACTGTGGTCAAACAGATGTAGCTGACCACATCCATGCATCTGTCAGACACGACATCTTATTAGGAGTTGATTGACTGTCCTCTGATGAGTGAGAGCATACATGCTCATTACAGACCAGCCACTTTTGTCAGACAGAGCACAATGTGTTTCTATGCTACCAGTATGAAGAATTGATAGTTCTTTTCATGCTGCCAGCGTGAGCACACACTTCTACCGCAGTGTTATGATTGGCTGAAAATCTAATCAGTCAAATCTCTACGCCACTGACTGAGTTTGGAAATAAAATGCTCTGTCAAGGTGTGGGAGTATCTGAAATGATGAATTCTACAATTAGGGTTTCAAACCAGATTTTAAATATATTGCCACCTTTGTACTGGGTGAGAAGGTGGAGATAGAGCCTACCTTACCATCGCAGCCCTAGGGCTTGCATGACTACCATTGCATAGGAAGATTTTTAGCTCTGTCACACTGACCTTATCTTTCAGCCAGCTGTGTAATGCTACTTTAATATAATTGCAGTAAACACCCCTTACTTATAATACTAAGGTGTAGGCATAGGCCCCTGCTTACTAATTGGAGGAGCACGTCTTACAACAGGTGCCAGGAGTTCTTCAGTGGTCATGAACCTCAGTTTATTTTACAAAAAGCACACATTAAAAGCAACATGAGTGGCCAAAAATCATTCTGATGCCGTACCCCCGTAATATTAACCTTGAAACTCTAACTTTGCTCAGGATAAGCAGTGCTTTCTTTACATCAGCCGGCTCTGTGTCATGCAGTGGATGGAGATAACCTTTGAAAATATGCAACCACTGCATCCTTGAACTAAAACCTCGTACACTTACGCATACAACTGAATGCTAAGGAATCTGAGGAATTCCACTTCATTAACAAAACCTTTATGACATATTCCTTACTGGAAAAAGTACATACTACATCATAATAATATAAATAACACTGATAAATAATATTTTCAGTAAAAAAAAAATCATAATTTCTCTTTCGGCCTAAAGGTAGAAATATAAGTACTGACAAATTCCAGTTTTTATTTATTTATTTTTTTTTATTATTCAGTTTTCGGCTGTGATAAAATGTCAGTGCCTGCAGCTTGCTTCCATCTTTATGTCTCTAACACGGATCTCATTGCTTTAGAATGTCATGCCAAGTCCTAATATACACCCATAACATTACCCCTATGGGAATACAAGGCAAGAACGATCAGATTCTGTTCTTAAAATGATTCTCCAACTTTCTTGTCATTTGATCCGAACACGACAGTTTAAATGGAAATGTAAAATGATTCTTTACAAGGGTGGCATTAATTTGACTCCAGGAAGGCCTATTGCGCAGCTGTGCTTATCTAGGATTACCACTCTTTGCTAAACAATTTGTGTTTTAGTCCTTTTATAATGTGGGGAGCTTAAAGGCGTAGTATTTGTATGAACATGCAAGCTGCTACAGTAGCACTGAGTACACATGGAAAGTTACACTTAATAATATCATGGAGGACATATCTTATGAAATCATTGTGGCAGTCCTTATTAACTGTAGAAATAATTACACAGGATGATTTAGAATGAAGGTTGAAGACGTAATATCAAGCGGCGTGGCATGATACCTCTGCATTTTACACAAGGTGTTAACTCTACCTGACATTTTCAATATGATCCTCACAGGCCTGAATAATGAACTTTTATCTCACTATTATTAATATTATTGCTTTCTGTCTGGTTTTATTTTTATTGATAACAGCCATGCTGTATGTGTTTGTTAAGATGACTCCACCAAAAACCATTGCTTCTATGATGCTTTTGAGAGAATGCTGGAAGTATGCCAACTTGTCTAATTTTTTAAGTTAAATAGCCAAATATCTTACTTTCTAGACACAATTTAGATATTTTGGAAGCACAGATTTAATATTTTAGTAATTATAAATGCATTTGAAGAATTTTAATTTTTTGATCCTTTTGAGGTCAGAACATCCTTTTCTGCTGCCTACTGCTCTATCTCTACTGTCACCTGTAGTGAACATTAGCTGTTCTGCACCCTCACATCCTCACGGGCAGTGCAGTGGCTCAGTGGTTAGCACTGCTGCCATGCAGTACTGGTTTCTGGGTTTGATTCCACCCTAGACTTCATCTGCTTGGAGTTTGTATGTTCTCCGGTTTCCTGCCACAATCCGGAAAACATTCATTTGTGTGACTAAATAGGGAAACTAGATTGCAAGCTCCGCAGGGCAGTCAATGATGAATCTCTGTACAGTTTAGTGTAATATATCAGCGCTATATAAATGAATATGTACATGTCAGATATACCATGTGAGAACAGATCAACTTGAGTTTTTGACAGCAGGGCATTTTAAAGCAGCTGACACACAAGCAAAACCTAGACATACAGTACGTTTCTGTAGGGCTTGTACAGGCAACACTGCTCAAGCAAAAACCCAAGGGTTCAAGGGTTTTTGCATGGCAAAATCTCATCCAGTGTGTATCAGGACCCCAGCAAGAGCTTACGAAGATCCCAGTTGAAGTCTGCCAGGACCTTGGCCAGTATATGCCCTGCAAGGGCTGGGACAAGCTTTAATTCACCCTAGGCGACAACGCCAAAATGCACCCCCCCAAGCCATCTACCCTCTATTGTGCCCCATACAGTGCAGCAGGTAAAGTGGTGTATGGTAGTGTGTAACTCTTAAATTTTCAAGTTCATTTTTCTCACCCACCCTTTCCCCATACTGTGCTGCCCCACAACACCCC